>VYZR01078738.1:99704-131944 GCA_013400675.1 Oxylabes madagascariensis | reverse complement strand
GTCTTTCTGTTGAGGAAGAATGCAAAAAGACATGTTTCCCACAAGAAGGTAAGTTCAAGGAGCACTGTTTACTTGACATCAAGTGAGTTCTCACTCATGAGTGAAAAGGGTTTTCGGAAGTTTCTCTCTTCCTGAAGACCCTAGCTGCTAATTTTGATGCTTTAAAAGCAGTATTTTCTTTTCATGTAAATTCTTTTCTCATTCTTGTGGTAAACAGAATAGACTGACAGAACGCTTTCCTGGCACTAAAGTATAAAAAGTCAACAAACTGCCAAAGAGGGAAATTGTCTTTCTTCCACTCTCCATCTGCTGCAGGCAGCTGAAGAGTAACTTATAGCAACCGTAGATTAGGAAAAAAATGCACATTGCTATAGAAATTGCCAACACTAGACTCACTTGGAGAGCTTGGCTTTATTTGTAGACATTTCCAAACATTATTTGTTCTTTTTCAGGGCCTATTTCAAAATCCGTCAAAGCCAGAGACAAGACTTCCATTAATTTCAATGCCTTTGGAGGAGATTCACAGGGGAGAGCCTGTAGCACCCTCAACCCTGGCATTTTTAGTATGTTCATGCAGTCAGATTTCCAGTAGCAGAGAATGAACTGGACAATGCAACAGAACACATTCCTCACAAAAGTGAGCTCCCACTGGAAATGTCTCTATCACCAAGCCAGCACATTTAAGTACAGTCTCCTTCATCGTGCCTGTGCTTTCAGAAATGGGCTGTGTTTCTCATATCTAGAAGGACAAAGTGGGAGGGCTGGGTGCCAGCTGCTGTGAAGCCTGGCAAGTCAGCAGGGCTCAAGAAGAAGCAGGGAGTCTGGAGAAAGCATCATACAAACATACAGTGGCCAACTAACTGATGAGCAGCTGCCCTCAGCTCTGCCTGCTGCAACAGCTTGAATATAAAACAGTTGGATTGGGCATTCCCAAACTGAAGGCTGGTAAGTTTTGTATGAGGCCTGAAAGAGACTCCTAATTTGCAGACACCCCCAACATAAGCAGCTGATAATCGTAATTACACAGTCTCATCCGGCAAGGGAATGGCTGTTTGGGCCAATTAGCTAATTAGAATACGGATTTGCCTTTTTCAGAGCTGGGAAATCCAGTCCGAATATTCACATCTTTGCTGCTCCATAAGCTCTCCCTATTAATCAGTCAGAAATTCATGTGGGATCTGCTCCAACGGTTCCATAGCTGAACTCTTGATTTACAGGTGTGGTGAGAAGGAAGACATCCAGCACACTGTATTTTTTTCTCCTTTCCTCTCATCCCCCCCAATTTTCCTATCCATTAAACACTTTCCAATTAACTTTATCTTGAAAACGCTGATAACAGTCCTGCTTATTCCAGCTGAGCAAGACAGCCGTAAACTGGAGGTCCAGAAAGGTCGGGATTGAAGTTCACTCTTAGATGTTGACTGGATGCACTGCATGACTTGACTTTGGCAGAAACCTTCAGAGCTGGACTGGCACGCTGCAGGGATGGGCACTGCCTTCAGCCCTGCAGTGCAGTGCAGGAGGCATTTCTGCAGTGCAGAAAACCATCAAACACCACTGATTCCTCTGTGCTGTGGTAACTGGCTCACTGACCCACGTCTGAACTTAAGTGCATGTTCTTTCAGTTTCAGGTTATGGTGGTATAAATTAATAATAATGGCATTAAACTCGATGGAGTTAATGCCAAGGACAGGAGGATCACAGTAGCTAAAATCCTTATTTGTACTGTGCTTCTACTAAGCTGGTGGCTTTGTAAACCTGATGGTTTTCTTTTATAAGGAAGTTGAGATGCATTAAGAGATTTCAGCTCCTAAATGTTGCTGGGCTTGCTTCCCAAAATCCATCAGCAGCCTTTGGAATGTGCAAATAGAGCTCTCAAGTAGTTCTGATGATTAAGGCAATATTTTCATCTTCCCTAAATCATTGGTTTAAGTTATGGCCTTCTCTTCTGCCTCCCAGCAGGTATAAATACTGTAGCTCCAAATAGTTGAGCAGCTTATCTTTTAAGGGATGATGGCAGCATTTCACTTGGTGTGTGGAATTCTAAGCAGACACAACAGTTCAAAATGAAGCTTACTTGGAGCAGCTGAGATGAATCCTCACATGCGTAAACAGGACGGCAGGATGAATATGATACAATACCTGCAGACATTACATTAACATCTAAAAGAAGCACCTCAAACAATAATTATTACAAATAAAGCGATCCAGACCAATTAAATATATCTAGAGAAGCAGTGTGTTTTCCCATCTCATAGCTCCTTGTGTTTCTCATTTTTCTTATTCTCACTATTGTATCTCTTTGCTGTTGTAAAGACCTCCCAACTTCAATGCTCACACAATGAAGCCTTTGATGTAGGGGCTTTATCTCACTTTTCCACATGTTCAACAGCAGCATATATCACGTTTATCTTGTCTGCTCANNACGTTTATCTTGTCTGCTCATGAGGAAAGCAATGATTTAATGTCTTCTTCTCAAACTGATCTCACATGGGATGTGACATTTGTACAATAGAGCTCACAAGGGTCAGTGCAGGGGCTTAGCAACAGCGCAACACCCCCAGATGCAATCACAATTATATATTAGAAGTTCTGTCCTGTTCCATGCTCAATTGCTGCTGTTGTGGCAAGCAGCAAAGAGGAAGGAGAAATGCTGATGGCATGGCAAGGATGACATCTCAAGGTTTTGAAGAAGGCAGCAAAAAGAGTGGTGTCCTGGAAAGCAAGNCTTGTGTTTCTCATTTTTCTTATTCTCACTATTGTATCTCTTTGCTGTTGTAAAGACCTCCCAACTTCAATGTTCACACAATGAAGCCTTTGATGTAGGGGCTTTATCTCACTTTTCCACATGTTCAACAGCAGCATATATCACGTTTATCTTGTCTGCTCATGAGGAAAGCAATGATTTAATGTCTTCTTCTCAAACTGATCTCACATGGGATGTGACATTTGTACAATAGAGCTCACAAGGGTCNGACTCCAGCAAACCTTCACAAGTGCCCAGAGCTGGTGTGAGAGAGGAGGAGGGCACCTTGTCTTTATTCAAAATGAGGACACTCAAGAGTTCTTGCAAAAACATATTGCTGAGGATCAGGAATGGTGGATAGGACTTATCTCAAACTCCTTGCTGAATGAAACTACTGATGGTAGGTGGTTTTAAAATCACGTCTTTAGAATTTCATCAGCTCATGATGCTTTCTTAACGTGGTAAAAATGCAGTGCCTTTGTAGATATCTGCTGAAAAGCCTCTGCCTTTTGTTGCTGTATTTTCAGATTTATATTAAGATGTTTAATTGCCTGCTTCACTTCCTTGTTGCATGTTATCACCCTTTCCTTTGGATCTTGTGGTTGTGTGAACACATGGTGAATGAGACCAGCTTGCTGACCCAGTGAAACAAATGTGCTGTGTTCAGTCTCCAGTGAAAGCCAATTCATCCCACTAGGAAGTGCTGCAAGGCCTGACGCAAGGGAAATGGTGAAATCTTGAGGCTGGGAGCACAGGTGGAAGTGGCAGCGTCTCTTTTCATGATTGCATCAGGTTCAATATAAAATGTAATTGAAGATCCTTACCCAGACTAAACCACCTCTGCATCAGTAGGAGCAGGGCTACAGTCCCACTCCGCAGGCTCTGACCCTAATTGCATTACTGTGGAAAATAAACACTTAGGACACAATTTCTCTGTTCACAGGATCAATAACTTGGCTGGACACTTCAAATATAAGCTACAGTAACTGGCACAAAGATCAGCCATCTCCCTTCTCATCCATGTGTGGGTACATCCTGAAGAATGCCAAGTATCAGTGGGGTGTGACTGAAAACTGCAGCCAGGAATTTGACTTCATTTGCGAGTTTGGTAAGATACATAACAGCTGGAACAGTGAAGTGAGTGTGCTGTGATCACAATGAGGCATAAACTGCCTTGTTGCTTTCAAAGTAGCTAGGAAAAACTTAATGAATCTTACTAAATATGAACAAGCAAAAAGCCATATAACTCCAGCAGGTGCTCTTTTTCCAGTGTGCTGATGTAAGACCTGATCCAAAGAAGGAAGAACTCACAAATCAGTGGGAGATGTAGGTGCTCAGAAACCAGACATTAAGGTCCAGGGTTCCAGCAGAGGGCTGGTAAAATAGAAATGGATCTGAGAGTGGCTCTAATGTGTAGCTGTCCATACCTTCAGTGGACATAAGTTGGCTCAGTTAAAACATGGCTGCAAGAATAAACTCCCACAAAACCATGGCACCTGAGCTTGGTGGGACGTGTGTGGCTGCCCTGTAAAAAACACTTATTAATGTGTGCCAGAAAAATTTCCATTTGTAACTGCAGCAAAAATAGTCAGGTTTCCAGAGGTGCCACTCCTTGCAGCCTGGAGCGAGCAAAAGTGAGAGCAAGTTTTTCTAGTTTCTTCTCAGACCCCTCCATCAGGTGAAGTTTGAGGTTTTCCCCAGGTCAAGGAAGCAGACAGGAACCTGTACTTCCTGTGCTCAGACAGAAAATCCACAGACATTGTGTCCCCCAAATTGTGACCTGGAACAAACAGTTCTGGAAAGGAATGCTTTCAACATATAGATATGAGGGGGATTTGTGTTCCTCACACTTTGCACAAGAGTACTTTAAACTACAGCTACAACTGGGGTGACAAGCACTGGAAGGACAGTCTGGCTCTGGGCTCACTAATATAAAAAGGCTTCCAATCAAGTATGCAAGTACAGGTTTCCACAAGCCCTAGAACTGCTACTGCCCTGTCCAGCAGTCTAATACTACTGACATAAATAACAAGTTGTTCTGCAATAAGCAAAACTAATAAAGTTTTGTTCCCTATCCTGATTTTCTGTTCCACATCCCCTCCCTGCCCTCCTCCTCAGCACTCCAAGTTCAATCCCATATCCCCAGCATGTCTCACCTCTGCAAATACTTTTCCCTGCCTCAGCTCCCTCCCCTGCAGCTGCTCCAGAGCCCCAGCTGTATGTGCTGGCCACTTGAATTCCATGTCCCAGAACAGGTAAACCTAGGGTTATAATTCCTACTCCTCACAGAGACATTGATGTAGCTCTTTCTCTTCTCCCTAGATATTGCATTTCATGAAATTTTAGGGTGTTGGAGGTTTATATCTATACATCAAATTTAGCTGAAGATGACTAACATTAAAAATGACTGGGGGAAACTGGCAGACAGCACAATCCCTTAAGCTTGTTTTCTTTGCAAAAACAAACTAAAATTATTTTTCCATTCCAACCACAGTAGACAACTGTCTGTTTGTAAGGAAACTATCATCTGTTACCATAGGATCTGACTGAGAGCCCATTAAATTCAAAGAGCAACAATATCCTACACTAATTCATCATTCCACTACCCAGGAAAACAAGACCAGATCGAGGCAATTCTACCATTTGGTACTCCGTAGGTTAGCAGTTTATTATAGTAAATATATATGTATCGAGCCAGGGTTTGTACCTAGAAACACAGACCAAGTTTTGTACATCTTTCCATGTAAAAGTTGCTGAGACAGCAAATACTGTGAGAAATCTTCATAGAGAGAACAAAAAAAGGCATGAGATAACAGTCCCTACTAGAATTTACCAGCAAGTTATTTTTCAAGCTTATTTAGAGAGCTCTAATCTGCAAACTGATCATGTTGCTATAGTTACAGCCAGGCTTAGCTTTAGCCTTTAAATAACAATAGCACACAATTATTGCAGTGTGCACACATTGGCACTGTTAATCAAGGGACTTGAGGGGAATGATCCAAACAACAACGGGAGGACAATGTATTTAAACCTGGGACAGCTGAAACAAAAACATCTTTTTGCAACACTCCTATATGAGAGCAGTTATCCATATCCTCCTCTTCAGGTTATTAAGAATCCTCATTACTACATGATACTAAGAATTCTGAAAGATAATTAACTGTCCCAGATTAATCAAAGAATGAGGTGTATGCATTTAGAGCTATGACCTTACCCATCTGAGCAGTCCTGCTGAATGAAGTCAGTCAAATATCACACAGGAACAAAGGAGTCTTTGTAGCAGAAATGGGATCAGCTCCCATACTTAATATGCAAACTATTCTCCAAAGCAATTACCTGACTATTATGCAATCCATACATCTCTTTAGGAAGTAAGGAGTAACTTTAAACCTTCCAGTATTTCAGGTCAAACAAATGCTAAGAGTTTTCCACAAAAATTCTATTTATTTTTATAATTAAAATATTTTTGCTTTTTGAAAATGTCCTCAATGTTTTAAGGCGGAAAAAACAGAAATCTATTAATTTTGACTTTTTAAGTATATAAATATTTAATTCTTTTGTAATTTCCTTAAATTTTCTTAACTGTTTAGCTTAAAAGGGAGAAAAGGGAAGAAAGACAAACAAAACAAAATGGACATGCAGTAGAATTGTAGCAGGATTTTTCAAAAATTCAAAAAGGTAATATCTGGGGTTTTTTTCTCCTATTAGAATCTGGCCAGAGCATTGCTTGTGATAATTACAATGCCACAGTACAGTGTGGATCAGGAGAAGTTATTCAAATTGAAGAGAGCTTCTATGGGCGGAAGACTCCACACTACTGTGTGTCAGACACTCCTCTCCAGTTGGAAAGAGATGAAGGCTGCAGCTGGATCAGTGTCAAGGATGAAGTAGCAGGTGATATCTTACAACATTGTTTGTCAGAAACAGAGTGGGTACCAAAGTCCCTTGTCCCTTCAATACTTTATCTTGTATTCCAGTAGAGTTAGCAAAAGGGAAAGTGGATTATTCCTAAAACGAAGGGAATCACAGAGAACTTCTGACAGGGAGGAGGTTGCTACAGGAGGCCGGATGGAAAGGAAGGGTTTTGTGAAGAGCAAAGATTCAGAGGAGGAGCAAAAGGAGAGGTTTTGTGAGGAGCAGAGATTCAGAGAAGGGGAGGAGCAAAAAAGGACAAGGGTGTGCCTGGCTCCTCTCACCGCAGGAAGAGAATATGTGAGCGCACTGATTCCTTGACAAATTCAGTGGGATACGCAAGGTTTGACAGAGATGGAAGGCAACACATCCAGACAAACCTAACTCCAAACCAGGAAGGGTGAAAAGGCTGACACTCACGGGGACATGGGGGCAGGAGGGACCTGCTGCTGCCTGCCCTGTGTCAGACACACACGCTGCTGGAGCCAAGGGCTTGGAGACTGAACAGTGACGGTGGCCTGTCCCCAGGGTGATCCTTAGAGCTTCCAGCCAAAATTAAACAGAACGTATAAGCTTTTTTTTTAGTACCTTTTCAAATTCGGCTTTGCTCCAGTAAAATGAAATGGTGCTAAGAAATGTCACACAATAAGCAACACACTGAAGTCAAAGTGACGTGGGAATTTGTCTAGAAATCAGAGACATGAGACTGCTCCTCCTGCCATTTTTGTTTCTCAATCATCTTTCATCTGAGCTGTTGTGACATTTAAGGCAAAAGCGACTTGCTGATCTGAAATGCTCCCTTTTCAGGCCAGTGTCATGGTCTGCAGGCCTGCCAGGTGGCAGCAGATGGCACTTTCTTTGGAGATCCTTGTCCAGCTTTGGGAAGCTATTTGTCTATTCAATACCACTGCAAGGAAGGTAAGAGGGAGGGGCTGTCCACACTAGAAGCCTCTCCTGTTCTTTGCTGTAACACTGAGACTATTGATATTTATCTTTAAAATCACCGTTCCATCCTCAGGGAAGAAACGGGAATAGTAGTGATCACTGAAAATAGGCACAAAAATGTAGATTCCCTGTCCTAACTGAGGGTTCTGGGTAGAATACAAAGCCCAGAAATTCAGACACATAAAACACATTTAGATGAAATTATGTTCCAAGAAAAATTTTGATTAGTAGTTATGGAAATGAATCAGCTCCCTGTCACACCATTAATGCCCAGAAATTAGCAGCGGTACCAGCTGTGGTTTGGATCAGTCTGGCTCTCAATGCCTGAGAATTAATTGAATTTTGTAAGAAAAGTAGACAAGCACTGGCACCGAATTGTCATTCTGCTTTGCAGGTCTGCAGTTGGCTATGACAGACACGTGTTTTGTCTCTGAAAATATCACGGTCACTTTGAACTGGCTGCTCTCACCATACTCCGGGAATCTTTCCTGTACCATTAGCACTGGAGATGGTCACACTATTGATCCTTACTACCCTCTAACGTAAGATACAGCCTTCATTTCTCTTCAGACTTAAAGGACATTTCATTCTTTGCACTTTATTGAATGTGCCAAATCTCATAAATGAGATGTTAAAAACTCGATAGCTTAATAACAGAACATACATATGAGAGACTTGTATTCAGCAAAAACCTGTTTTGAAATCAATACAAAATTTTATATTAAGCTGCCAGCCACAATCTTTCTTCTATTATAACAAGTGTTTCCTATTTCCAAGGCTGTTTATTCCAGACCTTAAGACTCAAAATTACTGAAAACATGTCAGTAATTGCCAAGCTACAAGCAAATATTATTTCCTTAAGTTTAAATAGTGTCTTTTGATAGCAATTAAAATATAACAAGGACATTATGTATTTTTTCTTTTCTTTTACTTGCACAAAAATCCTGTCTTTAATAGATCAAACATTTTTCTGCTGGATTTAAAAAGCAGATTTTGTCTTAGTGGTAGGAATGACATTTGAATGAATGAAATTTGGGGATGTGTTATCACATAAGGTGAAGGACTTCCCAGGATAATCTTCCACAAGAAGCAGCTGTTCTCTTTCTATTCTAGACTGGTCAGCAACCTGACATACAGCTACTCCTCTCCTGGGGAGTTTACGGTTTTTGTGGAGTGCACCACCAGCGAGTGGCACGTGATGGCACAGAGGCAGGTGACTGTTCAAGATAAGGAGGATCAGCTCAGCATCACTGGCTGCTACAGCCAGTATGAAACAGGGAACAGCTCCCACTGCCGTACGCTCTATGGGGAGGTGTTGTGGATCCAAGTTCAGCTCAGTGGAGGTGAGGATGATTTCTCTGCACAATTTAAAGGGAAGGATAAATATTATTGCCATCCATGGGATAGAAGCAAGATTTTCATTATGCAAAATAATCCTTCTTTTTAGTGAATGCTTTCCCTCTAATTGTTGTATTCCTGCAATTTAATTCTCTCAGTTCCCCTGGAGGGGTTCTTTCTTAGAGATATTTCACCACCTAAAGCATAAGTATAAACCCTTTTTTCCTATTGGCAAAGCTGACAGCACGACCACAACTTTAGTCACAAAAATCCATGTGATGTCAGTCAGAATATTTCTCCATTTGAAGTTAGAAATTCATAGAAATGCTTCTCTGATTAGAGTAAGAGGAATCCACTCTGAGTTGGTGTACATTTCTTTCTCACTTCAAGTTCCTGGAAGCCACATATGTGCTGAAAAATACTAAAATTCAGTAGCGTATGTTTGAATTCTCTTCTCAAAACATTCCCAGCAGAAAACACATGATAGATTTTCATTAAGTCACCTTAAGTGACTTTATTAAAAACGACTGCATTGCTGCAGTGTTCTTGTGACTCCTGTATAAGCACTGGAATGCTGCACAAAGCAGCTGGAATTTGTTGGCCTATTGCACACGCTGTGAGAAATTTTCATCTGTGTTTTTGCAGGCAATGGAGTAACCTACAGTATATCAGCAGATAACATGACACTGACTGAATCCAGCGCAAAGGAAGGTCTTGTCCCCCACAACCTGACACTCAAGAGGGCCTCTCAAGAGCTGATAGGCCCAGGGCTACATCAGCTGGAAATCCGAGCATCCAGGAACACGACGGCGTCGGAGATCTCCGCGAGTATTGCTGTTCATTTAATTGAGCCAGTATCTGGAATTCAGGCTGCGGTAGCTTCCCACACTCTGCAGCTGGGGGAGGATTTGGAGGTGAACGTCTCTGTGTCCCATGGTGCCCCAGAGAAGCTGATGTTTGAGGTGATTGGATCCAACCAAACCCACTGCCACAAAGCAGACGGCCCTCATGGGGAGCCGCGGACGTACAGCGTTCCCGTGCCCGTGGAAGGTACGGCTCACTGACACCACTGTGTTTCCAGGACATCACAGATGAGTTCAGGTCACATAGAGAGTCACAGCATCCTGGGCTAGGGGACAGTAATGTACAGCTGAATTTGGCAGCTTTTCTGCCTGCTCAAACCTAGTCTGCAGAGCAGGATGAACAGCACAGTCCTATGTAAGTGAGCTAAAAAACGGAGCTGACAATTGGGTCTGCATGTGCAGACTCAGAGCAAGGCTCCACTTGATTCTTGCAATGGAAGAGACACAGTGAAAAGACATAGGGTTTATTTTTTCATGGCACCGTCTGATTGAAGTACAAATGAGGACATTTTCTTGAATAGCAAAGTGTTTTCCTCCTGTTTGTTCATAATGTTTCAAGTTTAGACTGTTCTGCGTTTTACACTGAAGTAATTCATAATCTGAGGAGTTCTCAGTAGACAAAGACAAAGAAAAGGGGAGTTTTTCTGTATGTCCATTTACAACACAACTTTTGTTGGAGTTAACTATGAATTAACATTTTAGTAATATTACCCTTCCATTATTACATAGTCAAAACCTTTAAAATGTGGAATTAGGTAGATTGTGCTTAAGAGTTAATTAACAGTGGTAGAAGATAAAAAATTTTCCACCTCTAATGAGCTATTCCAACCCCATGCCAAAGTGAGAACACTTAGTAGAAGCTAATTATGATTTCATTTCATAGTTTTAAATTATTCAATATTAAAGTTTTATTTGTTCTCCCTGTACCCATTTGAACATCCCTTCCCCATAGGCAGAAATTTTCAAACAAGATATCTGCTGTCTCAAGATGCCTAAACTCATTTGGCCTCCAGTGTTTGTACACCTCTAGTTTCCTGAATGATAATATCATAGTCAGCTGACAAAGAATAGCATGACAAGGGCTAGGAAAAGGGCAGCTGAGTTATTAAGAAGTTGAGACAAAGGGGAAGAACATTCCAGGAAAAGCCTTTCAGCAGTGGACACCCATCAGAAACCCCTCTGAAAACTCTTTACAGAAAATAAGGAGGTTTTCTTTACAAATTGGCTATTACACCTCAAACCTGTTGGTCTGGGCCCACTGCTACTCTTAACTGGCCCTTTGCCTTCTCTAGGTACTTTTCTAGTGAAAGTGGTGGCCATGAACGCCTTCTCAAACATGAGTCTGGATCTTGGATTCATCACTGTGCTGGCAAACAGCTCCCATAAAAAAGGTAATTGCATTAATCTGACAGTGCTGGGTTTGACCACGTAAGTGTCTTTTTGCAATTAGAGCATTTCATGGAGTGTTTATGGTTTGCATGTGGTAATTGCTTCCCTTCCAGCAACAGCGCTGAAAACTTTTGTGGAGGCTTCTTCCTGATGAAGGCAAATTCCCTGACTTTGATGTAGTCATAAATTAGCATCACTCTGTATATGTAACACATTGCACATTTGCTGTTTGTCCCTAGAAATAATGAGTGAAGTTTATGGTTCGGGACACAGCTTTGAAACCAGAAAATATTTGCATCACAGCAGTCTCATAAATTGCTGTCACTAATGGCTTATAGATGCTTATCCTTACAAGAGCAGATTATACCAGAAATAAAATAACCTTAGCACTAATTGTATTGAAAGTTTTCCAGTGCTTTCCATCAATTTTCCTTTGTACATCAGTGAAACTTGGTCACCTTCTGTGAATATATTTTGATTTATACCGTTATGTTTGAAGAATCAGGATCACCTCCTTTGTAGTCTGTGACGAGGTTGTTGTTACCATTTTACCTATTTGACTGTGCTGTTTATCATAGCTCTGGAGTCTGATTCTTACAGCCCCATCTTTCACACTATCAGTAGTCAAATCCTGTGGATTTAAGTCATATTCACTGAGGACGTCTGATAGCTTTATAGCTAGCACTAAAATATTCTGTTCCTTTTTGCATTAAACAGATTCTGCTAAGGAAGAAGGCAGCTACAAAACAAATACCCAAAAGAAAAATGTAAGTATTATTTCAGGATCTTTCTTTAAAATTGCTTAGAAATTTTTCTTACCAGTGAAAGTGCTGTATAAGACAGAGAAAAGAAGTATTTGTATCATAGTAAATAATGAACTAGATGTTCTGTTCCCCATATGGCCTAACACAAAATCTATACCACAAGTATTGGAGACAAATGTGTTTATAGGCATTCCATCTACAATTCATTTAAAAGATTAAAGAAAATGAACTTTTCGCAACAATTCAGTTTTGGAAGTTAAAATGTGTTTAGATGAATTTTTAATTCATCTACTTGACTAATGTAAACCTCTCTCTGAAGAGTGATCCTTCAAGTAGAGTTTAATATATTTTAAATTGTTCCCAAGAGTTTTCTACTTCTGTATTGGAGTGTTTAAATTATTTTGTAATGAAAAATTTTCCAGTTTATGGCAAACTAAGAAATTAATGATACACCAATTGCTACCAGCTGTCCAAATTTAAATAATAAAAATGCCAGATAGACTATTTATCATCTTAGAAGTCTAGTTTTTAACTGTAACACTAGCAGACAGACATCTGCTATGGGAGATATACTGCTTCACAAGAAGCCATCATGCTTTACAGATTACCTGTAAGAATATATTGCATCAGAGGAATATAAATCTGATCCAAACCCAAGTTTATCACAGTTCGGTACACAGAAAGACAAACTCAGCTACCTTCTTCTCTTTGTTTATAGCTGCAATATATCCAATTCAGATAAAAAAGGGAGAAGACAAATGGTTGTCCAAGGATTGGAAATCTTGGTTGAGACGTGAAGGTTTAATAGGAATTAATTTCCTAAGTACCTAGTTTTGAAAATGGGAGCTGCACTCCTAAACAAATTCTGCATTTGGGAGAAATTTGCCACACAGTTTTTCTGTGCCATCTGCTTCTATTTTCATAGCTTCTACTTCCCTACTACCTCTGATAAGGGAAAGATCATATAAACTACAGATCTGCATCCAGTGATTTGGGGTCTAAACTTTCAGACCTTTTTCATTATAAAGAAGCAACATATGTATGTGTTTATACATGTTTGTGTTCTAACTGATACATTTACTTCTTATTTAGGATCACAGAATATATATTAAACCAAGTCGCCACGTGGATCCTTTCACAACTGTTACACTTGGCTGGCCAGAAAACAACAATAATTCCAGTTTGCTCTGGACCTGTGGTTTGTGCATTTCCCAATCTTTTTTCACCAACTTGTACTTGATGAGTAACAAACTCACTGTTGTGTCAGATCCAGTGTTGAAAATCTGACTTAAGAATGCTTCATTTTCTGGCTTTAAAGTTTGCCACTCACTGTACATGAAGAATGTCCTTCTATCCAACCCTAGTTTTGGCACCAAACTAATTATAGTGTATAGTACTCCATTTTGTCTTCTCCCAAAGGTTTCAGTTTTTCAGTTTTTCAGGATCTACCTGTCCTAAGCTTCACTCTCATAGCCAAGGACTAGTCCCAAGTGATTTACACAGGCATTTGCAAAGTACATGTGTCTCAATAAAACAGCAATAATTAACATTAAACATGATGCAAAAACATTTCTGGCTGAAAACAGGATTGGGATTCAGGCCATCTGTGTTCTATCCCCATAATTATCCATGACCTCATACATGACTTTGGAAAAACCTGTATTTTTAGTAATCCAGATTACCAACTCTTTAAATTGTGTTCAAGAAACTTGTCTACAAAGCTCTTTGAAACTTATGGCAGGAGAGTCCTTTATAAGATGCTGTTCTAACTACAAAGGAAATGTTTCTGCAGGAGCTTGCTGGCCTGCCTGGGATGAATGTGTGAAGCAACAGATAATCCTAATCAACCAAAGTGAGGTGCAAATCCCACCTTCCTGCCTTCCTCCTCCGAAATCAGCAGTGACTGTCAGGATTACTGTCCAAAACCACGGCAGTGAAGAGAGGCAGGACGAGCAATGTCTCTATGTGACTGCAAAACAAGAACTGCAACTGGACATCAGGTCTGGTTTTAAACCTTGGTATTCATGGGTTAAAATTATTACTGCACAAGCATAGTGCAAGGCCACAGTTTCCAATAATCATGATAATAAAGTGGTATTGTACTTTTTGGATCATAGAATCATAGAATCACAGAATCATAGAATCACAGAATGGTTTGGGTTGGAAGGGACCTTAAAGATCATCTTGTTCCACCCCTCAGTCATGGGCAGGGACACCTTCCACTTGATCAAGTTACTCAGAGTCCATCCAGCCTGGCCTTGAACACTTCCAGGGATGGAGCATCCACAGCTTCTCTGGGCAGCCTGTGCCAGGGCCTCAACACCCTCACAGTACAGAAAACTTATTGTTCTAAATCCATTTACACCTTCCCATTATAAAAATTACTGACCAAATAAGTCTTGCTGCATTTTTTAGTCCATGTTTCTAAACACAGTCCTTTTATAAACTGAAGCACATTCTTCCAAAAACCACTTAGGGTTTTTGACCCCACTGCATCCTTTCAGTGTTGGAGATTTCAATGTGTCAATCTCATTGAAACAACAGGAATAAATACCATAAGATATATTTGAAATTTCTCCCAGACATCTCATATTATGTGTAACTCCCATTTTACTTCCTTACAGGTGTGAGGCAAACTGCAGGCCAGTGAATGTTAGTGATGAAGTTGTTTTGAGTGTCTCTGGACAGGAGGACTCCCAGGCCATATATTATAACTGGTATTTAGATAACACATTCCAAAACAAGGTGAGAGCACCAGATTTGTCAGAAATACTGTACACACAAAAATAAATATCCACAAAGCCTCAGGGGCATATTTTGTCAAGTGGATCCTTAGAAAATACTAGTGAAGACTGATACAAGGGGGTGCCTGGATTGGGAAGGGTTATAATGAAAGGCACCAAACTGCCACCCTGCTCCTGATAAATCACAACAGAAAAAACAGCAAAGAGCCTCTACTGCCATGTGTTCTTTTCTGTCTGATTTTCCAGTCCACAACCCTCCCTCTAGCCTGTGGCCTGACTGGTTTCCAGCAGAACTCTTTGAATTTGCTTCAAAGCAACACATCTGTGTTGAGAATGACCAGCTCCTTCTTGCAGACACAGGGAGAAGCTTTTCAGATTAAAGTGACAGGTAAGGGCTAACAGGGTTTTTAGGATTTACAGACTCCTTTGGTTAGTCTCTGCTGACATGACATCACATTGATGTCACACACGCATAGCCTCGCTGACAAATATGAAAGTAAATTAGTCCACAAGTTGAAAGGTGTTACTTTATATGCGAGTTCTTTAAAATAATTAAGAAGTAAGTTTGTTTGGGGGTGTTGCATGGCAGGAGAAATGCAGTTATCTTACTCCAAGCTGAGTTAAGGCTCACCTGAAGCAAAGTTATGCTAAACGCTTAATCAAATAATAGAGCTTTGCTTTATAATGCCAACATTAACATATCTGAAATATGTTAATATTTGAACTATGAAACCTCTCATGGTTTATTCAGTAGCAGGATTTCATTCCTCATTCAGCCAGACAGCCCCGCTGCTCGGCAGGAGCAATGCAGATCCCTGCTGCTGGGGCACGGTCCCGGCTGATGCTCTGCTCCCCCCGCTCCCAGGCACGACCCAGCGAGGCTACGGGGAGGGCTCGCTCCTGCTGAGCACCGTGCCCCCGCCCGCAGCCCCCGGCTGTGCCCTGAGCCCCCAGCACGGCTCGGTGCTCACCGCCTTCAGAGTCTCCTGCGGCGCTCCCGGCTCCGAGGGCTCGGGCCGCTCCAGTCCTGGCAGGCAGCTCACGTATTGCTTCTATGTGACACCAAGTAAGTCCCCTGGCTTCTGTTTGGCTTCTCCCAACAAGAGCAAAGGCACAGCCTGCCCTGCTCTGCAGGGAGACTGCTCAGGAGTGGACCATGAGTCCCTGTTCTCAAAGAGCAGGAGGTGTCTCTGTGGTGTCTGGTCCCTAACCCCTTCTTTCCCGTTTCAGATTCTCTCCTGGATTGTAGCCCGGATCCTGAACTCTTTCCAGTTTATCTTCCACTTGGAGAAGAGGAAAATGATTTTATTTTACATGTGACAATTATTGTTAGCAACAAGTTTGGTGATACGGTTCAAACAAATGCTTCAGTGAAGGTACACGGTAGAATTAATTAGTTTCAAGAACTCTCAAGTTGATAACTAACCCATAATTGACTTTTGGAGCTTCTTCCTGTTTTAGATATATTACTTCCTTCTGAATGTGCCATAATCACCTTTTTTCTGTTCTAACAGAGACTATTCCCTGTGTGCTTAAGGTCAAAAGATCTTCCACTGCCCTTTTCTCTAGAGCAGAAGTCTAAAAGAATTGTTTGGACATTGACTGAGCAGCATAAGCCTATTTATTGAGTCTGGAGTTACCCTGTGTAGGCCCCAAAAGCCTCCTGCTTCTTACCCAGTGCCACAGTAAGGAGACCCTTATCAGGCCATTAAAAATAAAACATTTGAAATGGGGAACAAGAAGTTTTATGTCCCACTCTATCTAGGCTGTCATTAAGATGATCATGGAAGCTGTTCAAAGAAAATTATAACAGCCTTGGCAATGTTGAGAGCATATCTGATTCCTTCATCAGGTTGGACCTGCAGATATGATGGATGGGAACCTGACCCTGCAGGCTGTGATATCTGAGAAGGCAAACACCATCCTAAAAGATGGCAACAACAGCATGAGTCTTTTCCAGCTGTACAAGTCAGTGACATCTGTCCTTAATCAGCAGATCCAAGAGGAAAGTTTTAACATGTCTTTACAGACAAACACACGAAAAGAGGTCAGCAAAACGCTTCCTTGCAGTACAATGTCATATAATGGACTCTTCATATTCTTTGACAGCTCTTAAGTAATAAAAAGCTCACATATCACCACTTGAAGTCAATGAAGGTTTCAAGTTTCTAGCATCTGTCTCAGGGTTTGGCACAGGTTTCAGCTAGTTTTCACTCTTTGTCTACATAAATTATTTGTTTTATCACTCATGAGTAAAACAGTTCATTCTCAATTGTTATTTCATTAATTGAAACTAGTTAATCTAAACTTGATTTTCCAAAGCAATTTAGATATCAATAAAATGGCATCTCCAGTGCAATAAATATCCTATCTGATTTCCCCCAAATGCACTGGATGGCAGGTAATTTTCTTTTGTCCATTTTAGCCACCAGTTGATGTTTCAGTCATAAACTGATACTTGTACAGTGTTTTGAGTGCCGCAGATGAGATCTAGAGGATGTATCCTTCAATTGAGATTCATTATTTGAATAACAACAATCACACATGGCTCTGCTTTCTCTGGAAGTGGCATTTACACAGTAATTCACATACATTAGTACAAATTCTCACAAGTAACTCTCCTTGCTCTTAATGGATGTTAAGTGTATGAATTCTCCGTGCTGGGAGGTAACATAAAACTCATGATTATATAATTACTAGGGCAAGTGGCATCTTGTCAGTAGAGCTAATATCAGCTCAAATGATCCTTGTTGTGGAGCCTTACTCTACTGCATAACTTACAGCAAGCCTGGCTGTCAATACACAGCACTACTTTCACAGTCCTAATTAGCATCTTGTTCCTTTGCCTAATTATCCCTTTTCATCCCAAGCTCCGAGGGCTGATGCTGACAACTCTCTCTGTTGTTAACATAACATCAATGCAGACTGCTCTGAAGATGTCAGAGGTATTGAAAGAAATCACTCACAGGAGTGAAGAGCTGTCTGTCTCAGCACAGGTAAGAAGCAATTCATCACACTAATAGCAGAGACTCTAATTATCCCACTGACCTTGGAAGAACTTCAGTGCCTTATAATTATCTGTTCTTACCCATTTTTTCAACTGTACCAGCATTTGTATTTTGAGCAGCAGTATTTTGACTCTGTTTAGAGTAAGTAAATTCAAGTCTCAGATATTGTCTCAATAATCTCTACAATCCAGGCTATGAGCATTACATTTATCATACATTTTTGAAACAGAATCCTTAACTTTTAGTCAGACACATGTCAGGGTGCATGCTTTCTCTTATAAAGCACTTTTAGAACCCTGAATAAGAACTGCCCCAAGAGGGTTTTTCTAGAACTGCCCACGTTCATTCATCCCTGGTCCTGACACTGCACAAACTGCGCACAGGCAATGGTCAAGGAACTATTTATGCTTACGGGGGTGAGCATATGGCAGGACAGAACAAACTGTCACTGGGGGAAGTTTCCCAAATAAGCAGGCAATAAAAACAGCTGTCCTGATTTCTGATGGATTACAGAGTTGGAGCCAGGCAATGGCTCAGGAGCATTTCAGTGGCTGTGATTACCTTTGGCAAGACAAGAACACAGCTCAGGTCCAGCCCTCACCCTACAGAAAGGCTGCTCAGTGTTCACAGGCTGTGGGGATGGATGTGTCCAAGTCTGCAGTGAATTTGTTTGGCTCCTTCACTATCCTGGGCTAAAATCTGGCCAGTGCTTCCCCAGTCACAAAGCTGCATCCAGGCACAAAACAAATATTCTAAAACTCATTCTCCTTTGGCACTTAGCACTTTGGCACTAAGATAGAAACTTATAACCTAATTTACTACTTTACTGTACATCTAAAAGCTATCCCTGCCCAAGGTTTGACAGACAAGCTTCCTTCAGATGTTATTCATCTTTTTATGGATTACATCTGTAGAAGCAGGCTGCATTTTTCATGCCTGTATTCTATTCCATTTTGGTGTACCATCTAGTATATCATCTTTATTAGCATTTGAAGTATTACCCCAGCCCAAATAATTATAGTAAAAATGGCATTACCCACTAATATTCCCAAGAGATTACTGACGTTGCAATATTCAGTAAGTGACACCAGTGTCACTTCTGTCATTTGCAGTGCCAGCACATATAAACTGCTCCCCGTGTTTCTCCTGCAGGTGGAAGCCAGCAACACCCTGAAACATGTCAGTGCCTCCCTGCTCGCTGTAAACACAGAGCACAGCAGGGATGGTCAGGAGTTAAAGGAAGCAGCCAACTATCTGTTTAATGCAGTGAGCAACGTTCTTAAAGCTTCTGTAGAAATCAGAGCTGGGAACACTTCAGTGCCAGAGGCAGAACAGGTAATTTAGATTTGGTCCGGTTTATACCATACTATGTGTGAATATTTGTTTGTTTTGTGAGGTTTTTAAAATCTCTGGTGCCTCTTGTGTTTTTAAATTAGCACTGGGAAGGGTTCATTGTGACGCCATGATGGATTTGAATATCAGAGGAAATTTCTCCCCAGTTAGATATGTTAGATTGAATGTCTGGTAATGAAGATGATAGAGGCCTCTTAAGATTTGTTACATTGAAAGCTGAACAGGACAGAGAACTCTGCATCAGCTCTGGCCTCTAATCCACGACAAGCACATTTTGATTTTTTTCAGATTTCTTTCCATCCCCTCCTTTTGCCCCATAATTCAAGGAGGCCACAGGTATTAAATATTCATGATTGGCGCCACTACTTCACAGCTTGAACCAGCTCTGGTTGCTACTTACACTTTTGCAGAAAGCTCTGATTATCTGTTCAGAAAGATCCAACTTATTTATTTTGTCCTACCCTTTCCTACATATATGTGAATTGTCACAGGTAACTCTGTGAGTTTCCTGGGCTGAACATCACTGCAAGGGAGTAGGGATGAAATAAATCAAACCTGAGAGAAAAGATTATGAACTGGACAAATTCCCCAACAATAACCCACTCATAATACACAATTGTAACTAAACACTAACATGTGCAGCTAAGGGCATTAATACACAAAAATACATGAATATATTGATTGATGTCATGCTTGTAATTTCAATGTGTAGGAGTTATAAATACTACAATCTAGAAGTAAAATCTGTAAGGCATTTATTTGCTGTCTGCAATGTTTCAATAAGAATTACAGAAACTGAATTGCAATAGAATAACTTTCTCTGAGATTAGGAAGCTCATCACCAAGTTTGTCAGCTTAGTAAAACACCAAAATTAAATGGAAATAACGGCAAATAATGTGCAGCTTGATGATCCTGTGTACTTTTGTTTTAAGTTTCCTCCTCCAATTCTTTTCCAGAGTTCAGTGTCACACCAGCTCCTGAGCACAGTTGAAAATCTCCAGAGTGCCCTTCTGTTTGGGAAGGCACCAGGTGATGAGCCAACAGTCCTCACCTCTCCCTCTGCCACAATGTATATGCACAGGTAACAGCTGCAGTGTCCTCCACTGAAGCTTCTGAGAGCTACAAATATTAATTCCGTTATGCTTAAACAGAATGTTTGGAACTAACTAAATATTGTAGCATAATGACAGTTTCAATAGTGCAACAAGGCTGTTGCTAGTGACTGATAGTAAGAACAGCTTGGACTCCAGGAACATCACCTCAGAAATTCCCATGCTGTGTTTTCTTTAACCAGCAGAGAATTTACTACTATTTCCTAAATGAGGCAGTAGTCACTCACTTTGGAAATTATGTAGAAAACTCATGTCATGCCAGCTAAGGGTTTCTTTTCTTTTCCGAGTTGCCAATAATGACATGTTATATGGAACTGTAAACAGCTTGGCAGAAGCAAATATAATCCTGAGGAGCCTGACAAGCATTCTCCATTCCCTATAATCATCCCTAAATTGTTCCCCGAGAGCCTGGTTTTCATCCACATCAAACTGTGCATTCAAACCAAGAGCATGTTCACACAGAAACCAAGTCTTTCAAATAAGTACACCTTGGTACAATTTCCTCTCCAGATATGCCAATTCCACCCCTTTTTTGATGATTCTATGGTAGCATTACGTGGAGTACTGCATCAGGGACAGATTGAAGCATTTACAGTGTGAAGTATTTACTGGCAGACTTAGAAATAGTTTTGCAACTAAGTTATACTCATGAAGAGAGAAAGCTTTCTCTGTATATATGAAGTCCATGCTATTGATGTTTGTTTTTTTTCCTTTTATTATTTTTTTTTTCTCTTTTATCCTGCTTTGCTTACGCCCAACCCTGTCTGGACAGATTACAAACAGAAAACATGGATAGCGCATCCATTAACATCTCCAATTCCAGCTCTGCCAGCTTTACTCTCCCACCTGCTTCCTCTCTCAATGTTTCAGGAATTGATGGGGAAACAGTGGATATAAGGGCAAGTAAACAGCTTTTATCTAACTCTATCTGATATCCAGCTTACCTTCCTGATGTAATGGTTTTAGAATTGTTTATCCTCTCACAATGAAAACACGAGCACACATCATTCCTCCTGTCATGCCAAGGAAATAATTTGAAATTATTGGTCATAATTAATAAATTATTATTTATCCTAATTACATGAGGTTGGTTCAGTGAGTTAAGGACAACTGAATTCTTAAATTCCCCATCCCATCAGCCCCTTACATACACTTGAATTCACACGTACATGGCAGGAGGCAATGGAATGAATCAATACTTACAAATCTATTTGCTGTTTGTTTACATCTTGTGCTCTCAGGAGGATGCAACAGCTCAGAGCCCATATCACTCAAACTAACCTACAGCAGCCTTCTTTCATCCCAGCAAGAAACACCTGAGTGTGGGGCACTCAGATCCTGCAGGAAACAAATGTGCTGATGGTAGCACATCCCCCATCTGAATTAGGATGTGGCGTTTTTTCCCTCAGAACAATAGATTGCATATAATTGTCATATTTTCATAATAAATTTTCTGAAGATATCTCTGGTTGATTTCACCCTCTCAGGAGACCCCTAAAATACCTGCAACCTTTTTTTTTCATTGCACCTTTTCCAACTCTGCCAAAAAGGTGTCACAGTGTATGGAAACAATAAAGATTGTTGTAGACATTTCAGAATGAAAATCATTTTCAAGGTTTAGAGACCCACCTTAGAGATAAGGTAGAGATAAGGTGTTATTTAAATCTGGATGCAGACTTCTTGGAAGTCGACTTCTATTTGGGTCTGAGCTCAATCTTTCACTAGTCAGCAGTTCAGAGTGTGAATAAAATGAAATATTGACAATAGCTCAGTTGTCTGACTGTTAGTGTCTTCTAACAGATGGTGAGCTTTGCCATGAATCCCTTTTTCTCCAGTGATGGCAGTTTTGACATCAGTGGAACAGTGGGAGGTCTAAGTCTGACTGGTCTGGATGGTTTGATCATACCAGTCAGCAACCTCAAAGAGAACATTGAGGTAAATCCACTATTTCCTAACTCTCACCCTCTTTTCCCACTTTTTCCTTTCTCCATTAACAAGCTGTCATTTGTTATCATTTGTGAGGTGAACACAAATGCTGATAGTGTTCATTACATGAGATAATGTGCTGATGCTGTCTGTAGTTGTGATGGAAGGCTTTGTGTGATGTGGTGAATGAAATAACAAATATTTCTGTCTTTTCTTGACAAGAAAGTATTTTATTCTTCCTTTAAATGAATGTAAGAATGCTGATGGTTGTGGAAATAGTTTCCAGATTCCAGTCGTCCCAAAGCACAATGTGAAGTTTGATTTCATCATCCAGCCACAGTATTTACTGTACTACTCTTTGGCTTCCTAGCCCATGTATAAACTGACAGCTAAATCATTCACACATGCACTTCATGCAGCCAATGTCTCAGTCATAACCGCAGTTCTCAGTTCAGAAATGCAGTAAGGGTCATAGGCTTTATGAAGAGTCTACACAGATTTCAAATGAACTTTTCAGAGGTTAGTTGACAGAATCAAGAAAATTACTTTGAAAGTGATATTTTTGCTGGCCATGCTTTCCTGATGTTAGGAAAAAAAGATAATCTAGCATGTGGCTGCATGCTGAGAAGAAAAATGCTTTTCTGTATTTAAACCTCTGTGTTTCTGTTTAAAAACAGATCATGTTACCAAGGCTTTCAGCAACTCAGGAAGATAAGATTCTGTTGAATCTGGGCCATTATAACTCTTTTCAAGTCAACATTACCTCAGAAAACACATCTATAGTGATCCACTTGGAATCTGAACATGACATTCCACTAATACTTTACTTGGGGTATGGTTATCACCCAAATGAAACCAACTATGATGTGAAGAAACATCTGTTCTATAAGAAAACTTCTAGAGGTAAGACAAGTGGTTAGTGACCCATGAACTTGCAGAATGTAAGAATGAGCCTTGACCATGAGTTCAGGTGTCTAGCTGGAAAGAAACCTCATGCTTCAAAGTTCCAATCTCTAGAATAAAGTGTTCACTAACAGGAGCAAAGATTGGGATGATTTGATCAATGAGTTGCCAAGAATGATTTCGTGCCTGTTTCTTTGGTTTATTTATTGCATGCAATACAGCTGCATACTTCTGAATTAGCCTTTCTATAGATACATTGAAACAAAAATATTTTATGTTCAAGGTGAGACAAGCAGCTGGGTTCTCAGCCCAGAAGAACTCATTTTTGGAGAGGGAACCTACTACTTCATGGTTTTACAAGATATGGGAATGGATTCAACAGTCTACAATGGGCTAACTATAAATGCCACCTGCTTTGCATCCCGCTGTGTATTTTGGGACGAGCACCAGGGAGGCTGGAACAGCTATGGATGTCATGTAAGTAGAGCAAAACAAAACAATGTGTCTGTTACACACTTCAAAGCCAGCCGTCATAACCACCATCATGTAGTAACTGACACCATAAAACAAGATCATTCTGAGATCTTGTAATAAACTCAAGAAGTTTAGTCATATTGAACTAACCTTTAAACAGCATTCCCATTTCTATTTCTTGGAATGAACTTCTATATAAGAAGAAATGGAACCATTATGACAAGGCCATAATATATTGTTATGCCCATTACTGGTTAGGTGATAGAATTAATACTCATTTTTGGAACTTGAACAATTTGGTGTGCAGCAGCTCTCTACACTAACTTACCAATCTCAGCACTGTCTTTTCATCTGCTTGGTAAGTCATCTAATACTTTGAAGCCAGATGTTTTATCAGGAATCTTTTCTGGATTTCAGGTAGGACCAAAAACAAATCCTAGCAGCACACAGTGCCTCTGCAACCATCTGACCTTCTTTGGGAGCTCCTTCTTTGTCATGCCCAATGCTGTAGATGTCAGCAAAACAGCACAGATGTTTGGTACATTCGTGGACAATCCTGTGGTGGTGACAACTGTAGGATGCATTTTTCTGATATATGTGCTTGTAGTTATTTGGGCTCGAAGGAAAGACATCCAGGATGATGCCAAAGTAAGTCTCCAGCTAATAAAGTCAATATATTCAGGCCAATTCCCACCATGCCTAGCCTGCTTTAATAGAAAGTCTTTAACCAATCCTACTCCTTTCCCTGTAACTTTCTGTTTACTGGTAAGTAAACACTGTTCACAAGATCAAAAATTCCTACTTGCAGCTTTCAGGAATCTGTTCTTACAGGACAGCTAACACACTGCTCATGTTGTGTGTCTCTCTCTGCAGGCGAAAATCACAGTCCTGGAAGACAATGACCCCTTTGCTCAGTATCGTTACCTTGTGACAGTTTTCACGGGACACCGCCGCGGCGCAGCCACAACCTCCAAGGTATCGGTGGCACTGTGTGGGAGGAGAGTTTATTTGCTTGGAGAACTGGATAAATAATGAAGCACCTGAGGCTATTAAACAGGACAGCTCAAATGCACTGAGTCAGAAAGCCCTTAGGTTTGATGAAAGGAGAAATAATCACACATAGGATCAAGATGTGCAAATCTTCATTTTGCCTTTTTATTTTCCAGGTGACTCTCACCCTCTATGGACTGGATGGAGAGAGTGAGCCCCACCATCTACATGATCCTGACACACCAGTCTTTGAACGTGGAGGAGTGGATGTTTTCCTCCTCTGTACCTTCTTCCCTCTTGGGGAACTGCAGAGTATTAGATTGTGGCATGATAATTCAGGGGACAGCCCGTCCTGGTAAGTGAAGGTCTGGAGATGCTGGGAAGTAAAACTCCACAAATAATTTTTTATAATGGCAACAGCTTTCCCTTTCTAGCACTTGAAAGTTATCCTTTCTGCAGTTCTAGAAAGAAAAGAAGTGCTAGGTTCTAGTTTTTGCAACTAAAAGGACCAAATCATAGCCTAAACTGCAGGACCAAGAGTGCTTCCCATATCCCATGTCCAGTACAGGATGGGCTATGTCCTGTGCCTTACAGTTTAGTCACCCTACGAAGCTGAAGGCCAGAGTTCGTCCTCCATAGTATTGTTGAACTCTGGATTTTACACACTCAGTGACATGTGACTGTGCCCTGTGTGTTTTTCCAACAGGTATGTGAATCGAGTGTTAGTCCATGATCTGGCATGGGATCAGAAATGGTATTTCCTCTGTAACTCCTGGCTAGCCATTGATATTGGAGAATGTGTCCTAGATAAAGTGTTCCCAGTAGCAACAGAACAGGACATGAAGCAGTTCAGGTAGCTCCTATTTCATGGATTTTTTAACTGTTGATAGCAGTCAGTCTGGAAAAACAAGCATGAAAAATACAGAGCAAAGCCCTAGAAAAAAATGAAAACAAGAAAGGTGTTTCCACTTTCCTTAAAGGGCTCTGAACAAGGGAGAGGGAGGATGGTTACATAAATCCAATCATTACCCTAACAGTAGTACCATACTGAAAATATTGGTGCTAAAGAAGAATAGCCTGACAAACCTACAGCAACCCAAACATCTTCTCTTAGGTGTAATTTTCTTAACAATTTATATAGGAATTATTCACTTTCCCTCTATGCTGTGGCCAAAAGGAAGGGACATAAGTAGCTATGACCATTCCATGCAAATCAAGCCATGATATTTGATAATTTCTCCTAGTTATGACTTCTGCTGATAGTGCCTAGAAGCATGAACAGGTTGGGACCCTGAACTAGGCTTTGTTCTTCCCTCTCCTTTCTATATATTCATTTGATTTCCCTCCTCTCCTTCCCAGCAATCTGTTTTTCATGAGGACCTCCAAGGGTTTCCAGGATGGGCACATCTGGTACTCGGTTTTCAGCCGCTCCCCACGAAGCTCCTTCACGCGAGCCCAGCGCGTGTCCTGTTGTTTCTCACTGCTCCTCTGCACCATGCTGACCAGCATCATGTTCTGGGGTGTGCCAAAGGATCCTGCTGAGCAGAAAATGGATTTGGGTAACAAGCCTCACCATTGCTTGGGCAGGCAAATAGAGAGACAGCAGAATCTGGAAGCAAGAGTTGAATAAATGGGTTTTTTCACAAGAGCGAGACTTGATGGCTTATTTTGCCTGGAGTTATTTTTCTTTCTCTGCTCTGTTTGACCTTGACAGGTAAGATCGAGTTCACATGGCAGGAAGTGATGATTGGCTTTGAGAGCTCTCTCCTCATGTTCCCCATCAACCTGCTCATTGTGCAGATCTTCAGGAACATACGACCCCGGCCAGCCCAGCAGGGCAGAGAGAAGAAGCCGGGAAAGAACGGCCAAGTGTCCCCAAGCCTGCCTCCCACCCCAGGGGCCGCCCAGGCTGCTTCTCTCACTCCAGAGGCTGTGACAAAGGCAAGTCCCAGTGAGTCCTGCACTGCCCTCTGCTGCCACACACTACTGGCTTCCCCAGCTCCACAAATTTCCCTGTTCCCATGGCCTTCAGCCTGCCTGAAGAGAAAAGCCAATTACCACTGGTGCAAAGCACTCATTTGCCCACCCAAATGCAATCCTTCATTAAGGTCTGCCTTTGTACATCCCAGCCCTTGCACAGTTATTGTGTGTGACCAAATCACTGTGTTCTGGAGTTAAAGCAAACACTAAGTAAGACAGTGAAGATAAAAGGTATAAAGGACCACATCTTTCTCAGCTTAGGTCCTCAGGCAGGACCTTTTGAACCCTGAAAGCTGCCTTGCTGAACTCGCTGAAATCCAACGCTGTAGGATGTGCTATTCTTATCCATTCTGGAGATTTTAGCACTTGGTGCAGCTCCCAGCCAGTGGTACTGTCAGATCACATCAGCTTAAGCCACTGCAGCCAGAATCACCGCTGTGTTGCTGCTCTCTTTCCTAGGACATAAGGAGAATTGCCAACTCACTCTTTAAAGCCCTGAAGACTCCATCTCTCATCTCAGCACCAGACCTTGAACAATCAACTAATATCAACACACTCCTGTCACTGGTTGAGGACATCATCTGTCAGCAGAACAGAGCTGGGCAAGGGTTTTACGATGAGAGCAAGAAGGATGGCTCTAGAATTGTCACATTGGGTACTATGGATATCCAAGGTAAATAATACACTGTGAAATGCCTGCTGAAACCCTTGCAATGAAAATGATGACAGCACTGGATGTGATGACCCAAGCTGTTCTTACATTCTGATTCAAATGCAACAACAGAATTGCAGAATAGCTGAGGTTAGAAGGGATCTCTGGATCCCACCATGCTACTCAGAGCAGGGTCAGTGGGAGCAGAATTGCCCAATATCAAGTCAGACAGGTGCCAAATGTCCCCAAGGATGAAGACTCCACAAATTCTCTGAGCAACCTACCACAGTGCCCAATATCTACATTTTTTGTTATGTTCAGAAATTTCCCATGTTTTAAGATGCACCCATTGCTTCTTGTTCTTCCACTGCACCACTGAGCACCCAACTAAGTAAAGACAATGTGAAATATCTGTTTCTTATGCTGTAGAATCAAATGTTTGCTACCAGTGTGACTTGGGAGCTGGACCAGCCTCTACAAATGAAAAGAGTCACAAATATCAGTTGTTTCACAAACTCTTTGACCTGTCTTTTTTTTTTTTTTTCTTCTTGGCCTTGTCCTGTTATTTCTTTTAGTCTGACTCTAAACTAACAAGAATATATGAGTAAACAATCTCACTGATTTCATTAAGACTCACATTTGGCTTTTCCAGGGAGTCTTCCAAGCTACTAATTGCACAGGTACACCATGAACTAATTAACAGTTGATCTGATCTATCACGCTTTTAGGACTGCTGCTTAACTCAGTTGCCTTCTGGAAAAAGTTCCAGGCCATTTCAGCAGAAGAGCATTAAGCTCTAGTACTAAAGCTGCTTTGACATGTCCCTTCAAATTTTAGTCTTCATCACAGTCATGATCTTTAGCTCCAGTTCTACCACCCTTTGTATTGAAAAGTGTTTTAATCTAGGACTATTTATTTTCTCAATAAATAAATAAATAGGTAATTCTTTGCCTGCAGAAAAAACAAGAAGTCCAACTCCAGAGAAGAGAATTTGTGACCAGCTGAAATACAGCGATTACCATCGCTGCTTGTACGTGCAACTTCAGCATGTAGAGATGGAGCTGGAATTACTGGGGCCCCATAAATTTCAGATGCCTCAGAGTTACACACAAGCTGTTTGTCAGGTTCAGCATATGAAGAACCTCCTGGAGAACCAAATCTGCTCATCAGCACCCATCAGTGAGGGGTAACCCAGTTCTCATTCTCAGCATAAGTAAATTCAGGTCATGAATTCAAAATTGGACAGGATGACAGAGCCCAAATAATTACTGTTTAACATGTGATAGATAACTATTATTATATCTGTAAAAATAAGTCTTACTATTATACCACTGCAGAGCTACAAAGAAATTTCCGTGCACTGTGAACTGTACACAAAGGCAATAATGACAGATCATTGCTGTTTGCCATTTTTGCCTCCAAAGTGGAAAGTTACAATACAATGCCATGTGATAGTAAAGGGCTGGGATGATCACCCAGCTCCAAAGTCACAGAAGTCTCTTAAAATGCATGGATAAAGAAAAAATAATAAGCAGACAAAAATAGTTCCGTGAAATATGATAATTAAGTTGGAAGTATTGAAAACAATTGCACTAATTACGTCACTTGGCCATTACGGTGATCACAAGAGATGCATTCAGCAGCTTAAATGCACTCATATAGCTTTGTCAATAATTCTACTGGAGATTCAATTATGCATCAACTGAGGAGTAAATAAGCCCATCACATTTATTTTGATTTTAGCTGATGTCTGCACGCTTCCTCATTATTTTTTCTCACTGCACTTTTTGGTATCCATATATCCTACATAACTGCATTAACTAAAAGAATACTTTGATTTTATATCATAATATGTTGCCTATTCCCAGTGAACCTGATGACTGCGATTTTGGTTCCTGTCCCATCGCAGACCAATTTGTTTCTCTTCTGGTTGACTCTCAAGGTGGTCCCATACTCCCAACTTGTCCAGTGATGACAAGAAAAGTTCTCCCAGAGGGCTGCCCTGGTGGTTTGTGTTCATTGCCTGGTTCCTTGTGGCAGCCACCAGCGGTGTGTCTGGGTTCTTTACCATGCTCTATGGACTCCACTATGGCAAGGAGAACTCCATCAAGTGGCTCATCTCCATGGTCATCTCCTTCTTGGAAAGTCTTTTCATCACACAGCCCTTAAAGGTGAGAGCCTTAGAAATACAACCACTGGCAGAGATGAACTCACCTGCTGCCATTGCAGGAAGACAATGTAGTATGTTCTAAAGAGCTACAGGATTCAGGATATAAAATGAGGAGTCTTTGCCCTCAAAACAAGAGCAGGCAAGTGATTTATAGGGTTCTGTTGGTTTTTGCTGATGTTAACTCCATTAGTTTCATCTCCCTTGCTTTGCCGGGGTTTAATGAGGTTTCTGACTAGTGATGATGTGTCACAAAATCAGTTTAACTGGACAAACCCCAGCACTGTACACTGTTCTCTTGTTTATGGGCTTCAGCTGCATGGGTTCAATAAATCTAGAGCTCAATTGTTTTCCTGCAGTGCCTAGATCCAAAGGGATCCAGGTCAAAGCCAAGGGCTTCTTTATATGAAATGGGAATATGGTGAGTCTATAGCTGATTCTTTCCAGGTGCTGGGATTTGCTGCTTTTTTTGCTCTGGTTCTGAAGAAGGTGGAACATGAGGATGAAGAAAACACATCTATTGATGGGCCTTTATCTGCACCAGGTAACTGACTGCAAAGTTTAAAATTGTTACAGAAAGTGCAGATTTCTCCAAGCTTTTGGAGTCCTTTATGAATGAATATGTGACTAAGCTCAACTGGCTTGCAACAAAACCTGTAACTATCCCACGACTTAGTGAAAATAAATAAGTGACCAGTAAAAAATGCACCCTTCATATAGACTGGTAGCTCTTTATCTGACAAGCATAACTAAAACCTCTCACAAAGAAATTTCCCACATTCTTTGAGCCCTATATGGACGTTCTCAGGTTACATACTTTTCCACAGCCACAATTATCTGTATTATTCCCCTAACCTGAACAGTGACTTCTGCAGTTGTAATCATATCTAAATAGAGCCTTCACTAGCAGACAGGAATCCTAGGGCACAGCAAAGTTATCTGATCTACACCTTCCTCCCTGCTCAGCCTCAGGATATGAATACAGCACCTTCTGAGATTCCTAGCCTAGAGAGAGACACCTGGACCACACCTGGTCCTAAACCCGACACAGTTTTTGTGAGCTCCTTCACTCCCCACTGTTTGCCTTACAATCGCTATAGTAATTGTTTAAATCACATCCTCTGTACGCCTGAGGGAAAGCATTAAATAGAAATGTTTCCTTAGAAAGTCCAAACAAACAAAAAGCAGGATGTGGATGATCAATTGACTAATGCCAGGGTTCATTGCTCTCCCTCACAGGTGATTCACACCCTCTCTTTGGGGCCCGAAGGGACAGTAGAAACAATATTTACCGGCCACCTCCTGCTGCTGATGTGGAGAAAATGAAAATCAGCTGCATGAAGGAGCAGAAAGCATTTGCCCTCATCAGAGAAATCCTGGGTATTACCCATATGTAGATTATCTTGTTTTATTCAGTAATACTCATCAGTAATTTTACATCAGTGAAAATATTGTTCTCTTGTGTGACAAAGTTTTGGCATATCTTCAGCTTTCTGCCGTTATGATGTAGAGACAGGCTGTTCCATGGCAGCTGTTGCTGCAGGGAGGTGGGAATGTTAGCTGGAGGTAAAAGTGTGGCTAAGGCTTCATTTCATGGTAAAGAAACACATCACAAACATGAGAGATTACAGGAAAGCAGAAGGGATAAAAGGAGGAGGTCGACAGTGAAATGAAGCTGAAATCAAAGAGCAGATGGAGGCCGTCTTTCTAAAAGCAGATAATATCTACAGATAATGATTTATGCCCCTGTTTTATTTCCTCGAAAATCAATGGCCAAAAAAATTACCTCAACTTCACTTGGAACAAAGTTAGACTACTCAATTTTATTTGAGGCTGCCATGACTACGTCTATTCAGCCTTCCCACTTATCTTCTTGAGTGCTACTCATATTCCAAGTGTGAAACACTTAAACTGCAGCACATGGAAGCAGCTTGGGTGCATTCATTAGCACTGGTCACTCAAAGTCTACAAAGAACCTCCTTGGCCTAATAGGTGCTGACAGCTGTGATCATTCATGCAATCTATTTTGAACAGCATTGTTAATTCAGAGCTCACATGTGCTGTCTCTTCCTATTTTTTTCCAGCCTATCTGGGGTTTTTATGGATGCTGTTACTGGTTGCCTATGGGCAGAGAGATCCCAATTCCTACTATTTAAACAAACACATTGAGGACAGCTTTACAGATGGATTCCATGATGTCTACAGTTACCAGGATTTTTTCACGTGGGCGAACACTACCTTACTCAAAAATCTTTACGGATCATATAAAGGTGCAGAGTCACATTGTTTCCCTTCAGCTTGCCAGATTCTGAAACATTATTTTTAATACTTAACTCTAACTTGCATATTTGAGTGGAGAAAGGGACTGTGAGGCCAGCAAGGAATCTTATAATATGAATACCAGGGGATAACAAAACCCCACAGCTTGACCCCAAGTTAAACATCCCCTGAGATTTTCCTTATATTTAATATAACCCAAAAGTTCTGCACTGAAATGCTAAATTCTTCACATTTTACATGACTTACTCCAGTTATTCAGATATATCCTCAGTTTTACACACCTTTCTTTCCATAATTTAAAAAAAATAAAAGAATGGCAGACAGATGGCACCATAAAGCTTTTCCTCAGGAGCTGTTTGCATCACGACTTGGGTCAATGTGAAGGCAAATTATGCAGTAACAGCATGTTTCTATCTAGCCATATCCAGTAAAATATGACACATTTTCCAGACCACATTTAAGGGTAAATATTGAAATATATTAGCAGAGTTTTCTTTGGACATGACAGACTACATGAACACTGCCTAAAGCTACTCTTCTATGGGACTCGAGGGGAGTCACTTTTCTCCCCCAGGCCTCACTTTCCTTCTGTGTAAAATACAGATGGGGGTGACACAGAATTCTGTTATTGTGAATGTTTAAGAACTCAGTTCAAATCAACATGAGTAAGTCATGTAAAATGTGAAGAATTTA
>VYZR01078738.1:65451-90052 GCA_013400675.1 Oxylabes madagascariensis | reverse complement strand
GGGTGTCTGCACAAGAAGGGGCAGGGGTGGGTGTCTGCACAAGAAGGGGCAGGGGTGGGTGTCTGGCACAAGAAGGGAGCAGGGGTGGGGGTCTGGCACAAGAAGGGAGCAGGGATGGGTGTCTGGCGGAGGCAGAGCCCCAGCAGGGACTGGCGTGGGCAGGCAGAGAGACCCATCCAGGCTCGCAGGGCCTGGAGCCGCTCAGGGATGCCCAGGTTTGGCTCCTGTGCAGCCACAGCTGCACGGCACGGGATGGACTCGTGCATCAGTGCTTGCTGTGGTTGTGCATTTGGTGTAGTTAATTCTGAAAGCATCTACTACTGTCAAAGCTCTATTCGAATGGAAGTTACCCACAAAAGTCTGAAAAACACAATCTGTGGTACTCTAACAAATAGAAATGTTTAAAAAGTAGGTGAGAAGAGGAGGAGAATATGCTGTATAAGTAATGACTGCCACTAAGAAGAGCTCATCCATTTATTTCCAGACAATCTTAAACCTACCTGTTTAATTGCCTTCTGCAAGTGAAATAAATAATATTTATTGTTCATTACTTGCAAACTGAGTCAAGATGTAAGCTTTTTTTCAATATTCTGGTCAATGTACCCATTGTTTTTCTATACACATCACTTGAAGGAATAAAAAACAGTGCTTTTGTTTGAGGCAGAGAGGAGAAAATTTGTATGCCTCTTTGTGGAGGTGTGAGTTCATTCTTTAGGTATATATTAAATATTTAATAGAGGCAGGTTACACTAAATGAAGGGCTGAGTTCAGAACGTGCTAGTTAAGCTGGAACCGAAGGCCTGTTGAAATTAATGAAGCTAGAGTAAATTCAGCTGCTCTTCTGTAAAAGCATGCAGAGAGAGATTTGGTATGCATTGACATTTCATATTCCTTTAGGTTGATTTATTTAATGAGCTGACCACATAAGCTCAAAGTTCAAATTTTGAGATTACTTATTAACTGTTTTTAATTTGACCTTTACTTTATTTGCAGTGGGTTTTGTTGCATGCTCAGAATTAATTTATTTTTTTTTCCCTGCAAGAAAGTTACGTGCTCTTGTAACTGTTCAGGACATTTCACTGCTGTATTCCAAACTGGTGTGAAAATATTCTGGTTTTTAAAGCCTTGCTTTATAACCAGATTCTATACAATATTATTATTCTGAATAAAAGTATATTGGTTGGCTTCTTTGTGCCATGTGTAACATCACTAATGTTCAGCTTGGGTTTGAGATTCGTCAATTGTCATTTTCCATTCTTATGGTTCTTTACTCATTTCCAATAGAATTCCCATGGGTTTAACATCTTGACCCGAAATGATTTGAGGCATTTAAGACTCTGTTCATTAGAGTGTGTTGTGAGACTTTTTGTAGTTATAAGTAGTGCTAGATGAAATTCTGTGGATTTTTGACTGATAATTCATGGGAAAATACTTCATATTTACAGTTTACTCACGTTTGTTTGTGTACTGTACTTGCAAACCACATATTGTTCTACTGAGCTCTGTAAAACTTGGTCCCGATTCTAAGACAAACTTTTATCTGAGACTTGCTACTCTTGAAATTTTCAGACACAAGAGGATCACTGCAACTGAAGAAGCTTAAAGTATTGACTGTCTGGAAAGATTTTAGCAGGTCTACAGTGAGCTCTTCTGTTTTCCTTCACATACAATTTTAGAAAATAGATAAGGATTTGCAGAAGTGTAGTTTCTCTGGTGTTTGCCACAAAGAGTCCAGCCCACAGGATGAGCTTAGAGGAGAATTTTGAACTCAAAACGAAGGTGCAGCTGTGCTACTCTGGCACAATTCACTCAGGGAGCTGTTTCAGAAGTTACCTTTTCCAGCTTCTGCAACATCCCTTGACTGGATGGGTGCTGCGAGTGGAAGATAAAAATAAATTAATTATTATTTTTTAAAAAAAAAGTAGGAAGGTATCTACAGGGGAATTATGTAGAAGTGAGGAAACGGACATGGCAGGCTGAAAATTCTCTAAGAAAAGTTCCAGGAAAAATGTTGCTTGTTTCAGTTACTTCATTTGAAGTCTCTCCATATGACTTTATAAAAAAAATTGCCTCTAATAAAGCTGTCTTGAATCTTCCAGATCTAAAATGTAAGGAGAATTGTAACCTTGCTGTGAAAAGACTTATCAAGTATTTTAAAGTGATACAGAATAACTGTGTTCTTCTCACAGTAACAATATTAAAAGACAGCAAATTCTACTAAGTAGCAGTTGTCTATATGAGTTGCCTTATAATTGTTTTCCTGTGTTAATTTGCCGTAATATTACACAGAACTGTGCCTGCTTTGCACTTGAATGAGATGCTGTAATACTGACAGTGTTTCTAGAGTCACTAGCACCGGCCTTCCCAGCCATAATAAAGTAGTTATCAGAAACAAACACTAAACATGTTTGAAAAGCCACTGTGCTATCATAGAAATGTATAACTATGAGTAAAATTCACATCTAAGCTTTAGATTTGCATTTCTGTTTGAAGTAGAGCTGTTCCTTTTGCTCCTGTACTTTATCAGTCTCCAGATGGTTGCACAGGAGCTGATAATACTCTGAGCAGGACACCCAGTGGGCCTCTGCCCTGTCACTGAGCCTGTTCTGTGCTTCTGTAAATTGCATGTGCTGGTTAAAATATTTTCCAAGAAAAATGAACAAACTCAGTGAGAAGCCTCGCAGTTTAAGCTTGCAAATGTGTTACTGTATTTAAGCGAGCAACGTGTCACTGCTTTCTGAAATGTCAAGTTTGTTTCCTTTCAGCCCGCAAATTCACAGACAAGCACGAATGGATATCTGTGGAAAATGGCATTGGGACAGTAGGAATCAGCAACTTTGCACAGGTATTGATCCCTCCCCCCTTGCTCAGGTCTGCAATATTTATTTATGCCTACCTGCTCTGTCCTTGCTCTTTGGACATTTACGGGTTTTTTATTGTTTTAATTGCACATGCGACACACTGATCTTTTTGGACCCGGGTCTATCACATTATTTGTGATATTAGTGCCACCTCAGCATTCTGATAAGCTCTTAATGGCTTCAGATGGAGCCTGTGGAGAGCTGAACTTGGTGAGAGACTTCAGTGTTCAGGTCTAAGCCTGAGCAGTTCGTGGCTGCGTGAAGAGGACATCGTGTACGTTTTTCGGTCAAATTTCCTTTAAACACAAATATGGTGAAACCTCTCTGGCTAAAGAACACTTGTGAACAGATGTACAGCATGGCATATATTTCTTACTATAAGACAGGAATTCCTTTGGATTTTTTGTTCTTGTGAAGGTGCTTAATTTGGAATAGTTACAGGCAAATTCTGGGCTGTATGTGAAACTTAAAAAAGAATGGGACAAGCTATCAATAAATGGAATTAATGTTTCTCAGGACAAGCAGCATTTCTTTTAATCTCAGGTTTCTGTCAGTAACTCTAATACTCTCTGGTCTTTTGTGAGATAGAGTACACATGTCAGGGAAGAGTTGAGCCAATTCTTATGGTGATGAGGGTCCCAATTAGGTCAGTAAAGACAAACTGTGTGCTAACAGCTCTCTGTAGCTGGTGCTAAGACAATCAGCAGATGTTATTCCTCATTCTGCCAGGAGAAATCTGCATGTAAACTGAGCCTGAGGGTTATTAGCACTGTAATAGGGAAACAATAATTTGGGGCATGATAACACAACAGTTTAAGTTGTTAAGTGTTTATATTAAGTGTTTGCTAAGAAAAAGTGAAAAATATGCGATCTGTAAAGAATGAGAACAATATTTAGAGATAGAGAATACTTATATGCAGATTCTAGAGTTACTGTATCAGTTCTCTCCTGTGTAATTTAGTTAATGTATGTTCTGATGATTTTGCTTTCCTTTTAAGGAAGCATTAGGAGATGTTGTTTACTGTAGTCTTCCAGAAGTTGGGACAAAATTGAGTAAACACGGTAAGTTTCAGCTCTAGTTGCTCTTGAAGTGATTATTCTACTCATCCCACTCTTCCTTTGCAAAGATAGATTTTCTGAAATAATATTTACGGTTATTAATACCATTGTAAAGCTTCTGGATGCAAAATAAATTCGGGTGTTTCTACAAGAGACAGCTTTAATTTGAAATTCTCACTGTGCTTAGCTGCAGAAAATACTTGCTTTTAAAACTGTGAAGAAATTTATTTAAAAATAAAGTATTTAAAATCTTTTTTGTAATAATTTTATCTACACTCTGTTTTAAAATATTTATGCTTTGATTTGGACTTGCAAGTGTTTATTTATAATTCTTCAGCTATGCACTTTGTGAGCTGCATGATGGGAAACTTCTAATTGGTATCAAGCTCTAATTTTTCTACGAATATAGAGACTCAGTAATTTTGGGGTATTAAATGTAACTGCAGGGGGTTTGCTCACTAGTGATGTACAAATTATTACATTCCTCATCATTCAATTATGTTAACTTTTCCCGTTAAAGAAAGTGAACATTAACAGGTAGAAATGAAAAGCCTTTCCCTGTATTAATATGGAGAGCTGTCTCAGTGGTATATGAAGAAAAGATTGCCATAATCTTCAGAGAATTTTTAAAAAAGGAATGGGGGTTTATGAGGTAAAGCAGAAGGCTTTTCTTCTGCCATACTTCCTGTGGAACAGATCCCCATCAAACTGTTTTGGTTTCATTCCATTACAATGAATGCTGACTGTTAGACAAAAGGTCTCTCTGTGTAGGATTTTAATTAACCAATTTGTAGTTTTGCTTTATTTGAAGGAATTTCATTTCCATTTAAGTTCTTCTCTTTTCTACCCATTCTGGCCTCAGTCTAATTCCAGGCTTTCCCAGAACAAGCTGTTCCCAGATCCCTTGTGCTGGTGCCTATCTACTCCTCTGACAGCTCCCTATTCCTTCAGCCTCTGTCTTGTTTGCTTGTGGCTGAGAGCTGCTCTGGACTAACATTGCTCCAGGAAACATTTCCGTAACTCCCTACAAAACAGGAAAAAAGGGAAGAGCTGCTGGGTGCTTCCAGTGTGGTGCTTCTGAATACTAATGTGTGTTTTCCAGTGAGTGCAAATATAACACTTGGTAGTGTTTCTGAAGGAAAAACGGGATTGCTGAAATTGTGGCTGTGATGATTTTGTAACCAAATTACAAATAAAATTGTTTAAATTGTAGATAAAAGCCATATTTAAATCTCTTGCAGCAAGAGCTGGGTGTTCCTTCTAAGTCAGTATCTTATATGCTTTGGGGCTTTAGGCAAAGGATTAACCAAATGTAAGGAATTCCTGTCCCTTCTGTAGTAGTCAGCTAGCACAAATTCCCCAGAATTCAAGAGCATAAACATCGAATTTAATAATGCTGATCCTTTTCATAAAGTGGGTGAGTTCAATCTGTTTTCTTGCTCAAGGTCAAGACATTTCTTCAGTGGTTGAGTTATCACCAGAATGTCTGACTGAACAAATGGAAGTGCTTTGTGTTTTCCCCTTAGAAACATTCAATCATATTCTGTGTTTCAGATGAGTTTGGGGCTTTGGAAAGTGTGAAAGCTGCTAGTGAACTCTACTCGCCTCTCTCAGGAGAAGTGACTGAGATTAATGCTGCCCTTGCAGATAATCCAGGGCTTGTCAATAAATCCTGTTATCAAGATGGTAAGATGTCACTTTTATCTTTCAATAATGAATACTATGTGGATTCTTGCTACTACTAATGGCTCTGCAGTTCCTGTTCTTCCAGTTTAACGGTGTGGAGACTTAAATGGAATATACTGAATATAGTTCAAGCCCAGTAAAATTTTACATAAAAGCATTATCACGGTGTCATCTTTGAACAGCTGTTTTTAAAACATCTTATTTTCAGATATACACTGTGGCTGAATTTAAATCTATTCGCCTTGACTGCATTTCTGGGTTTCGGATCTTGTAAGACTTCATGATACTGAAGGTCAGGCTCCTTTATTCTTTCAGCCAGCACTAAATTACACAACTGCTCTGACTCAAAAGGCCATTTCTTATGATGAAGTGGTTGGTTGTTCATTTTTTAAAATACTGAAATGTTGTTTTGCCTGCACAAAAACCTGGCTGATTCTCCAGTGATCCAAGGCTGGTTGTTCCTGCTGAGAGTGCTTTCCTAAAGCAATAACATGAATGAATTTTTCTTGTAGGATATTACCAATTCTTTTTCATTTTCTAACTACAGGTTGGCTTATCAAGATGACTGTGGCAAACCCTGCTGAACTTGATGAACTGATGACCGAAGATGCCTATGAGAAATACATAAAATCCATTGAGGACTAAGCTGGAATAATGAAATAAATTCATATAAAATATCTCAGTGTAGTTTGTCATCAATTGAGGAAATACTGGATATCCAGTTTTGGCAACTTGAAAAATACCACTTAAGATCACTTATACAAGACTATAAATAATTACAGTGATAAATGTGTTTCACATCTGTGCACCTGTGAGGGTTTTTTATTCTGTTAGCTGATTCATGTAACTGCAGATGTTATCTGTAATATTTTGGGAAACAAAATTCACTTGCTAAAATATGTAGTTCCATAGATTCATTTGACATCAAATTCAGTAACAGCCTTAATATGGCAATTTTGTTGTAGGCACATGACTGTTCTCATAACCTGGACTGCAGTTTTCCCTGAAATACTTTTCTATTGCTCCCAAACCATTGAAAAGCACTGTCTTCCTACCTTCTTTCTTTGGGTTGCAAAGGTGATACCAAAAAAGGAGAAGCCATATCAACTACCCCTCTGTGATTTTTATTTCTTTACAGAACTTATTAATCCTTTGCTTTCCTTTTTTTTTTTTTACACTTTTTAACTGTGTCATCAAATAGTCCTGTCTGTGAGGCAGGAGGGATGGGGGCCTTGCCCTCCCCTTTCTGTGCTTTCTTAGTGTGCAAAGCTCCTGCAGTGATTGTTTATCAAGGTTCTACAGTGGATTATTTAGGCTGTATTTTTGTCTAGTAAACACTACCTAAGTCACAAGTAATTAAGGAATTAATTTTACATCTTTTGCCTGGCAATTGTGGTGATTTCGGAAGAGCAGGTACTTGTGGAAATCGTGTGATCAGCAATAGTTTGACATACCATGTATCCATGTGTGTCTGTATTTAAGATCAAGCAGCCAACTGCTCTAATGACATTTCGGGGCTGAACCCAAAACTTCCCCTTTGCAAACCAGGGAACTAAAGCAGCTGATTCCATTAGAATTAATATTTAATGAATCCACAAATGTGAACTCAAAGTTGATGTGATATCTAATGGTAAGGTGGAGTTGTACACACCTCACTTCAGGAAAACACAACAGTACAGCAGAGTTTTGGTCCAAAACTTTCTCCCACAATTTAAAAATGGTTATTAGCAGCTAAGCACAAAATGGGAACAAACCCCAATGGTTTAGGTTGATCTAAGAGGAAGCAGGGGGAATGCTTAACTCATGTAAGATGACTAAAGCAAAATTCATATTCCTTTGAAAGTTCTTCTTTCTAAAGGGATGTGAATCACAGACCTTCTAAAGTGCATAAATGCACTGCTGGTGATACAGAAACCTTTCTAATTTATAGAAAGAGGGTTTCTTTTAGGATCTGTATGGATGTCAAAGTAATTGCTTTGGTGGTTTTTGGGTTTAAATCCTAGGAGCAAACTTTTGCTGCACAAGTCACACATCAAAGCCCTGCCAAGAGAGAATCCACTGTATTTTTAAGATGGTTTCATCTTCTCCACGGGTGTTAAACTGCAAAATGAGTAAGAGGAAAGAGGGAGTTTGACTGTTCCACAGGAGTTCTAACTTGGCAATGGTTGATAAACAAAAGGCTCTTTTAAACATAGTGTAAATGTTTTAAAAGCTCTCAGCACTTACTCATTATTCACAGTTCCGTGTAGTATTTATTGTGACAACATTCAGGGCTCAGAGAGCTGGGAGCTTGGTCCTGGCCTCTTGCAAACTCCCTGCCTCAGTTTGGGTCTTTTACCCCCTGTGCGCTTCCGAATGGAAAGAGAAAGTTTGTTTCAAGTACAGTAAGTGCAGGCAAATTGAGGTAGGAATGCAGGAAAATATTGATACTGTTTCTTTCACCACCTTTTTTCCCACTTGGCTAGAGAGTAACAGGCCCTCCATTGTTTGCCTTGTAATACCTGACCCTTGTTGATCTCTCCTTAGAGGTTAGTCCAGAGCACTGTAACACATTTCTATGCCATTTTCCCTTAAGATGTTTGTATTCTTTTATTTTGTTCAATAAAATAGTAATTTCTGTAATGATCTAAAGAACCTGGGGAACAATAAAAACTGGCAAACCTGGTCTCTTCTCAAACTTTGCCCATTTTAACTGCATTAGCAGTTTACATACATCAGTGTGGATAAATCACAGCTGTCTGGGAAAAGTACCTGAAACAGAATTCAACTTCTCTTTCATGGTGTACAGGTGGAAAAGTGATGTTCTGTTGCTTAAAGAGGAGGATCAAGAACATCTCTATCCCTAAATCTTTTAAAATTTTATACAACTTTAAAGTGACTTATTCCTCTTAAAATGGGAACAATAGTATTTAGGTGCTTTTTTTTTTTCCCATGTGGTTTACGCCAAGAGCTGTGGTGTTCTGCAGTTTAGGACAAGTTATGTCTATTGGACCAAATATTTTATACCTTTTTACAATTCACTCAACTACCTGAATTATGCTGCCAAAAGAGTGTGTTCTTCCTTGTTTGATGTTTGCCACCCAAGCAGAGCTCCGAGCATCTCCTGACTTCACTAAGTTCAGCAGCAGCAGCAGGAAGCCTCAGGCAGACCACCAGGCACTGGTTGAAGCCAGACTGCAAGAGCAGGAATGCAGCACTTGCTGACATGAATCCACAATGAATGTCTTTATCAACATGAAAAGATGGAGTGAATGTGCATTACCTTCAGTCTATGACACAATTTTAAATGCTTCTGTATTAATTGTTGGGGAAAATGTGAAACTTGTTCACCCATATGTGCTCCTACAGAAAATTAATAAAGGAGGTGATTTCTTACAAAAATAATCACTTTATCTGTGACCTCTTAAGTCTTGATCCTAAACTTAAGAACTTAACAATTACAGGATAATTTATGTACATTATAAATTCAATAGAGAGATCTGGTTTAGAGCAAGTTATAATCCCACAACCAATAATTACATCTCTGTATCTCCTGGGGGTTAATTTGTACCATCACCTTTCTTTGTGTCAACACTTCCTCACTGTTCCACAAGTACCAAACCCTTTATCTCCCCAATTATCTATCTGACTAATAGAAGCTAAACTTGGAATTAAGTTTTTCAATCCATATTTTATTTTCCAAGATTTTTATCAACATCAGTCCCCAAAAGCTTGAATACCTTACATTTTGTCTGGTTTTCAGCCAATGGAGAGCTGCATCTCTCTGTGAATCTTGAGCTTGTAATGTACATAAATAGAAATCGTGTAATTGTTACTTCTTACTAGAGAGAGAGAGAAATCAATGTTTAAACCTAAAAAAACAAAAATACATCAAAACACTTGGCAGAGTTTTGATGAGCATAAAAGAAGGGCAATGTCAGCCTCACTGTCATTAATTTAGCAGTGAGACAATCTATTGAGCAGCTCTGATTAGAAGTGCAGCAAATCTTAGTATCCAATGCTTGCCTGAACTGGTGTCTGCAGATAAGTGATGTCCTGTGGCTAAGGATCCTCTTTCCTTTTCCTTCAGACTGATAGGCTGGGAGTCTCACATGTCCCCGCAGAAATAATTCCCATCACTGAGTTTTAATCTGCCAAACTGTTACGGAAAGGACACGACATCCATCTTCAGCCCAGCCGGGTGAATAAACTGAACTGCAGCAATCAATCAACCTCCGGGCACACGAGGCTTTTCTGCTGTGATGTGGGGAGATCACACAGCAAAGAGGCAAAGGGAACTGCACCACCCGCACTAAATATTCTGCAGAAGAGAAAGAAAACCTAAGAACATCGCAGAATTATTTAATAAACACAGGTCACCAGTGGGGAAAAAAAATGCTTCAGGTCGCAAACGGTGCTCTGACTGAAATGACTGCAATTAAAAGTAGGAATTATCGCACAAAGTCACCACACGGTGGCACTTGGAACCTTGAAGCCGGGGCAGGGAAGCTCCCAGGGCAGGCTCAGAGCAGCTCCGGGACCACGAACTCGCCCAGCAGCAGAAGAGATGGAGAGACCCTGCTCCATTGAAAAGGTTTAAAACACACAAACACATTTCCCACAGCGCTGCTTGTAACAAAGAAATTAACTTAAACCTCGTTTCATTGTACCCATCGTCATGTGACCGGACTGGTGGAAAACAGCACCCCGGGGGACGCTGTTTCATTTCCAGGGAACAGCACCTCATGCCTGTAAGGCAATATCAAACCACTCTCGAGCAACGCCCAGTCATTGCAAATTACACCAAGATATGCTGCAGATGGCACAGGCAAATTCTGGGAGCAGCTTAGGAGTGTCCTTGATGTGATTTTCTCTACTTTCCCCACACTGCTTGAGACAGCCCTTAGCAGGAGAATTGACTCTGTGGTATCTGGATTGCTTAGAGTTTGCCCCACTATATCGATGTCTCTCTCTTCCTGACAAAGCATAATTCAGTGACTTCAGACCCGATCTATTTTAATGCAGTACGAATATCCTACATCCTTTGCTATTAGGCTGTTTTATTGGTCATTTGTTTATAGTGTTCAATTATTTATGCTGTTGAATGTCTTTTGCTTAGAGAAGCATTTAAATGCAGGTATGGCACTTGTACCTTTCTCTGACCATGAAAGTCAATCAAAGAGGATGAGTCTGCACTTCTCAGGACACAAGAGAACTTCTGCTTTCTGCCATCACCTCCCTCCCTTCTTTACTGCGTGGGTTTGGATCAAGAGAAAATGACAGAATTAAGTGTTCTTGGCAACTCCTGGCTGTTCGGAGAAGCCCTCACCAGTTTATAGTCACAACTGGTAAGGCAAAGCCAGTGATAAAACCGGTGCAATATCACCATTGTATAGCTCTTTTTTCCTGCAGTGCATCACCCTCATCCACAATGATTAGTATTATCATTAGTAGTAGTATAACTGTCTGAACACTTCACTCACTTTAACTCCTGTTATTAATAAGACTATCTACAACATGTAATTCTGATTAATCATCAGAAAAATTACCATAGTCATATACTGTACCGTGGAAGAATGAAAAAAAAGGGAAAAATTAATCCAAGAACAATGTAAAACTAATCTTCATTATAATCTTCACTCAGAACTGTAATCTCATTACTTCAGGATCATTCAAGTCTAACAGCAGTTTTAAATTCAAAGCATATTCCTTACCAAAAAGAAATCTAAATTACATTCTGTGATTCTAACTAATGCAGCCTAATATTTATGTAATGGTATCTTAAGAAAACAGTTCTGGATTCTGTAATTTATGTGGGCTAGGAGTTCATTTTTACTTGAACAGAAAGATTAGATGAATGTTAAATCATGAAACATTCCCTCTAGAAAAAAAGGAAAGAAATCTAGAGCTAATATTAATTACTGTACCCTTCCAAAGAAACACATGCACACACACAAAAATATTATTAAAAAGACAGCTAGGCAGATGTTTCTGAAAGAGGATAGAAAAATAAGTTGTACCAATTACACAAGAACAAACACAGAACATTTTTTCTCCTTGTGGCTATATGGCTTTTATCTGTATTACAAAAAAGGCTTAAAAAGTGTTAGTTAAAGAAAAGCTGAAAACTGTTCTTGGCATTGTAAGAGAAAATGCTGAGTACACTAAAAGATTGAATATCAGCACATTGTAATAAATCAAGAAACAAATATTTTGAAGTAGGCAAAGAACAGAGAAAGAATATTGGGAAGAGTGCTTGAGACCATTTAGCTGATACTGGGACAGCCTCAGCTCTGCAGTTCAGGCCCTTCCTCAACCACAGAATGCTAAAATGGGGCTGAAATGATGCTATTGAAACAAGACAGTTAAAACAGCCACATACATTTACATCCCATCCCATCCCATCCCATCCCATCCCATCCCATCCCATGCCCCCAACAGGACTCCTCCTGCTTTCACAGAGAACACTCAATGGAGACACTCTCAGGACAGGCTGGCTGGGAAACGTCCCCAAAAATCAGGTATTTGTCTCAGATTTGCCCCAAATATCAGGTATTTGTGTCAGATTTGCAGGTACATCCCAAGATGCATGGTGGAGGCTTTGGAACATCATTGCTTCAGATCCTCAACAAAAAAGACATCATGGTTTGTCGGTTTCAGAAAAAAAAGTTTGTAATCACCACATGCTCATGATTTGTCTCATTAATCTTTAATGGCAGCTAGAATCTACAGTTTATAAATATCTCTTTTTCATAATTGTGACAAGCAGTGACTAGATGCAGTTTTGGTGGAAAATTTTCTGAAATACTGTAAGGCTAGGTAAATTACAAGGCATTATTAGAAAATGTTGATTTTGACTTTTGGTGATATTACATTAACTTTTACAAACATTAGAAACAAACATTATTTGGTGAAATATAAACATTGCAGAAGACACCACAACCGAAAGTAATTTACTAGTCAAGTACAGAATTGAGTAACTTTTGTTTTTTTTTCAGAATGAAGTCACAGTAAATCAAAGAAACAGTAAGAAAACCTGCAGGTTGAAGAACACTGTCTTCAACAGACAGAACCTCTATTTGTGTAACACTGCAAGAGAGGAGTTGGGTTTGCTCTTTTGTTTTTTTGAACAGCAATTCTATCACAGCAATTTTCCTGCAGTGCAACCTGGATTCGTGTCCAGATGTTGGCAGGTTTTGCACCCAGGGTGCCCCTCCATGAAGGAGGTACAGGAGGTACACAAACATTTTTTATACCACAGTTTAGAAACTTGACACACGAGTAATCCGAGCCAATTTTAGTTTGACTACTTTTGATCAGCTTTAAAAACACACTCATTAGCTCTTTGTGTTTAAAAGTGTAGCACGAATTGGCTTTTTGTTTCAAGATACAGAAATACAAAAGTTTTAAAATTCACAACAGTAACACAACTTTTGTCCTAGAAGGTGGTAAGTGTAACGTGTGAGACTTGATTATGCAATGTTATGAAATATTTTCTTGTTATTGTTATTCAGGGGAGTTTCTTATGGTTTAGTGAAGTCAGGTTGGACAAAAAAGAGCCTAAAGTTGTAACACCATTTAAGACACACAGTTTCCTTAATAACACTTTAAACAGAATATTCTATACGTAACACACTGATACATGAACTACACCAGTCAAGTTAATCCCTATAAAAACAGGTGCACCATAGAATTGCATAGAAAGAAATCCCTGGCATTAATAGCTTGCACTGGAGACTAGGACTTTCTCCCTGCCTTTCTAGATCAAAGCACGTATGTTTTTTAAAAAGCACATCTCACACTTGACATTATTCTTAGCTATATTCTTTGGAATCACTAGTGCATATGTAATTTCAAGCAATTTTTATACTTCATGCTATTGTTTAATATCTAAAAAATGAAAAATGCAAGGAAAAAAATTCCCTGCCTTTCCCTCCAAAAATCTAATGTAAAATAATCTCCTATGTAGCATAAAAATAAAATCAAATCTTTCCTCAACAACAGAGGCCTCAAGCAAAAGCCAGAGTGATTAATGAAGAGGATGTTCACATGAGGTGGGGAAACCCAAGGTCAAAAATCCTCTCTGTGAGGGTATTTTAAAACAATATTTGTATGTTGGATCAAGAAAACCTCCAAGCAATAGCCAATGGTTTTACAGCTCAGTATCGACTTTGCTCATGGAAGACCTACATTCAAGCCCATACACAGATGTAAGGAAATACTCTTATCACTTCTTTATTTTAGGGCAATTCTCTCCTATCAGCTGAACCTGAGAAAACCTTTGCTGAAACAGGTGTGTTTCCCTGAACATGTTTAAATTCACCACTGTCTCCCATTTTATACTGATCAGCTCTACATAAGGCCAGTGGGCTTAGTTTTACAGCAATATTGACTATGTTTACTTCTTGCCTTGAACAATTTATGTTGGAAAATCCTTAATTTCAGTGCTCAAAAATATTTCCATTCCATTAAGTAATCCTTCCATTTACTCCAAGCACGTGCACATGGAGTACCTACAGGAAACAGAATTACTGAGGATTTGCCAAAAAGCCATGCAGAATAGCTGGAAGGTAAAAGTAATTTACTTCAGATATTTCTTGCACTGAGCACTTCTGTTTCATGATATAAACCCTGCAGACAGATTAAATCCATCAAAAAAATTTTAAGAATATGCATTATGCAGCATCAGATAAGTAACAGTAAAAGTTGAAAAGGCCAGGTCTCCATGAACAGATTTCATAGAAAACTAGAACTTCTGGCTTCAGATAGAATATATATTTAGAATATTTGTGCAAGAGGTGAATATGTACAACAAATATATTATGTTATATTAACTATAGTCACAGTTGATTTCTTTTTTACTTAACTACATAAATGTAGAGGGGTACCAGGAAGATATAGTTCTGACTGACATTTCTTCCACTGTAATACAGGAAAATATTATCAAATCCTTCTGGCTGCTATAGACACACGATTTCTAGCACAGCTAAAAATGTGTCAGGAATTAGGATTATTATATTTTTGTAAAAATTTCATTTTAATGACAAGTTCATTATTGGACTTGTGGTGGGAGAACTAAGGAACACGTGAGCTTTATTTCTAGGAAATGCTGAAAGGCACATAAAAATTTTGATATATGATACGTTCAAAAAATCAGATTCTGAGTATTTCTGCAGGTTACTTTCCATTAAAATTAGCAGCTGCTTGCCTGTTGGCATTATGGAAAAACATTTTCACGTATCTGTAAAGGGATGATGCTCATGCATGAACAGACATTTGTTCATTCAAGTGATACATTTGCCCCTCACATCTGCTGAAACAACTGAGTGTGCACTTACTCTGTTGTTTACTGAGATACTGAGGCACACACATTCACATCAAAAAGTTACTTGCAAACAGTAAAAGGAGAAAAAAATTAATTTACCTGAAATTATGTACATTTAGTGAAAATGAGTACAACACCTTCAGTTACTGATTTTATGCTAATAAAGAATATGTTTAGCTAGCTGAAATTCCATTTACGGTCACTTAATAGTTCTCATTTGTTTTAGGATTTCTAATAATTAGGGTAAATCTCCAAAATATTGCCACAGAAGGCATAGAACCACATGCAAAAACTCTACCAGTTCCAGTGTGAAGCAGCAAACGTCCATGTCTAGCAGACATACAGTACAACTCTTCTTGCTGTACAAATGAGCATTATAGTGCACATAAAACAACATGGCACATTTCATAAAGCTACAACTTTGCACCATAAATGACAGACACATTTTCACACCTACAGAGACATAAGCAATGAATAATTCACTTACAAGTGAAGTACACAACCTAAGGATTATTGCCTTGCCTAAACCATTCCTGTATCACTTGGAAAGGGAGGTGGCATGGACCCCATTCATGCATAGAAAACCATTTTTTCCAGAAACAGATTGGCTGGAAAATCTCCAAATATTTAACTTTGCTTGTGAAAGTTTTTTCTTGCGCAATATTCTTTAGAAATACAGTTTTAAAAAGATGTTTTGCTCAAGCTCCCAGTAAGATAATTGGTGTCCAGCCAACTTGACCCCCTCAACACGGGTTTTTCTCCTCAAAGTCATTGTTTATGTATTATATAAATATCATTTGACATCATCTCTATTTCATCTCCACTTATCACTAAGCTTCTAGCAACTATTACAGTATTATAGATGGGCTCAGATTGAAATCTAATGGATTGAAAACTACANAAACAGATTGGCTGGAAAATCTCCAAATATTTAACTTTGCTTGTGAAAGTTTTTTCTTGCGCAATATTCTTTAGAAATACAGTTTTAAAAAGATGTTTTGCTCAAGCTCCCAGTAAGATAATTGGTGTCCAGCCAACTTGACCCCCTCAACACGGGTTTTTCTCCTCAAAGTCATTGTTTATGTATTATATAAATATCATTTGACATCTCTATTTCATCTCCACTTATCACTAAGCTTCTAGCAACTATTACAGTATTATAGATGGGCTCAGATTGAAATCTAATGGATTGAAAACTACATGAATGCTGCCAGTGGAAAAATACTCCCAGCCATTGAACTGAACATGTGTTTGGAAATGTGAATAAACCTTTCTTGGAAATAAATTCACGTGACAGAAGTGCAAATGTGTAACCAAAGTAGTGCAGCTTTGCATATGCTACTGATAATTTCTAAGAAAACACCTCAATCTCCTTCCACAGACTTCATCAATAGCATTCTCTGGTCAAAGCTGGCTGCAGCCTTCCCTTTCCAGGAAACACAATAGAACTGTCTCTAAATCTTCTACAAGACCACATCTTTTACTGCACTTGCAGGTGTCTCAGCAATAATCTCTGATCAAGCCTATAAAGTTACTCACAAAATTTAGGTTGAGGTCAGGATTAACTGCTTGAAAGCTCAGGAGACTGCTCTGCAAAACACTCTCCCGGTATGCTATGACTTGAAAAGGTTGAATTTTCAGATTTGTGTTTGGCAAATACGGCCATAAATAAAAGAACAATAATAACTGAACAGTATTACAAAGCCATAGCCCAATTCTGCCTGTAAAATTCCAATCAAGAACAACAGTAAGTTCACCTAAGTCATGATCAAAAATAAAGTGAAGTACAACAACCTCCTTGTGCACTTGATGCAGGTACACCCACTTAGGTAATCCAAACTAAAAGTGTTTAAGTCACAGGTGCTAGAAGGAGACATTAAAATATTTTTAGAGACTTTTAAGAATTTTAGAGACCTACATATACTGCATGAATCAAACAACAGTGAAAACTGCCAATCACTGGAAAATAATTTTGGAGTTCTAGAATTAGTGAGTGTTGAAAATGTTTTTTTAGTGCTGTCTGTGTTTTTTAAAGCCATTGAAACAATAAACAGGAAATCCTGTTAAAACTTCATAAGCAAAGTTGCAGCATCAGTTGATCTAAAATGCATAGAAACTACTTTTTTCTCCAAGCACTTTCATTAGTCCACATAACTGCTGTTGGTTCACTCTGTCAGTTAAAAAGGCCATGCTTTGGAAAGCCACAACACATAAATAAATGATGGTTTGCTGTATTTCTACCTGGTTTCAAAGTGCTTCCAAATGGAGACAAGTCCTTTTCCTTCTCTCCAGTATTAAGGCTCTTATAAAATGTAAAGTTCAACTAAAAGACACTTGGGGTTGCTTTATCAAATACACCACTTAATGTGTTTTAATCATTAACATTTTAAGACCCTAGTTGTGCAATTCTAGCTTTATACATGTGTTCTAGTAACTTACAGGATTACTGTATTACAAGATGGGGACATTAATATACTAAAATGTGAAATATTCAGTAGATGCTGACAGTGTATTTCTGTTAAGTTTGGTTTCATTAAAAGCACAGAGATTAGAACACTGACTGGGAAATTAAAACCAAGCTACCAATACTGCAGACAGCAGTCTTGCTATTACTTCCATTAAATCTGAACCAGTACTGCAGAAATGAAATGAAATACTCTTTTCCCATTGAGTTTCCAGACCTCTTTTTTCCCCCAGAATTTATAAGTTTAATTATTCTGACTGAATCAGACCCTCAGGAGACAAAGCTGCTCTCAATTCTCACCAGAGTCAAAAGGTTCTGTGAGAACTCATTATTCCAGACATTACTCAAGCTGCTTGGGACACTTAACCCATTCAAGAAACACAAATACAGTTCAAAAAATCGCATTTCATCCTGGAACAACCTACAGAAAATCCAAAACCTAAAGGCCTGATCTTACGGCCCTTCACAACCAGGAAATCACACTGACATGGTTTTACCAGTCTCAGAAGTTATGTTTGCAGAGGCCCCTCTCCAGCAAACACATATGTGCCTCAATCCTGGAAAATTAGCACCCAGATTTGGCACCAGCGTAACCTGTATGCAGATGAACTCCTGAAAAAGCATGTTTGAAAAGGAAAATGCTTTGTTTAGAGCTAATATCATTTAAAACATACCTTTGAAGGCAGAAGTCAGTATGCTGTGTAATTTTGATTGATGTACTTTTATATGGCAAGGTAGAATTTTCTTTGATTTGTCTGATTAAACCTCACCACTTTTGTGAAATCCATCACTTACTGAAATTATGATGAAGAATTTGGAACAGGAAATTGAGAAAGCAGGCTCCTACACTGATACTGTTTAATTAAACTGTTAACAGGAATAAAAATGAAAGTATTGCTCATGGTGCAGACTGGAATTACGGATTCAACACTTGCCGTCTCTCGTTCCTTTGGTGCAATTCCACGACTTTCCTGCTGACCTGAACACAAGCAGCTTTGTGGGACCAATCCTACTGGAACAAACACCAGATCCTGACAAAATTTTCCATCAACGTTACCACACGAATTCTAAACCAAAACACTTTCTTTTAAAAATCTCTCAGTGAGTTGTGTTTCAAATAGGATGTGATGCTGTTTTTTACCTAACTGTTAATAAAGAGGGTTCAAAAGTAAAAATAAAATAAATCTTTGCTTGAAATCGAACATTTTCACTCATAATGAAACACAGCTACACCTTGGGGCATCCGTACTTTGTCTTTTTGGGTTCAGAGCTGATCTGTCCCTTAGCCTGCACTATCAGGCCCTTGACCCCGCGGGACAATTAACACGGGCGGGACAGCGAGGCGCTGAGGGCGGATCCAGGCTTTGCTCGAGCAGGATTAGGCAAATAGGACGGAGGGATGCCCCGTGGCAGTGTAACCTGCTGAGGTGACAGCAGCTCGGCCTGACCCCCGGGGCCGGGAGGATGTGCCCTCACTCACTCACCTGCGGATCCCGGTGCTGACCGGCAAATCCCGCACGTCCCCGTTCCCTGTCACCGCTTTGGTGGAAGCCACAGTGCTCTGAGGGGGAACCCGCGCCCGCCCTCCCTGCGCGCACCCCGGGAGGCGAGCCAGGGTTCCCCCCGGCCCCGCCAGCGACACAGAAAACACAAATTACCGCTCTGTAAACAGAACTCGGGAAAACTCCGTGCGGCTGGCGGGGGGAGCGCGCCGAGCCCCCCGGGATTACCCCCGGTTTCAGATGAAGTGGATCCAGGCAGAGCTGTCGGGGTCCTGCGGGGGCCCCGCGGGGGGCGGGACGCGCGGCCGGCCCCGCAGCCGGTAGTTCTTGCCCTCGTTGTTGTCCCAGTACTCGGCGCCGGCCACGCGGTAGCGGACGGCGAACTCCAGCGCGGCGTCGGCGGCGGCGGCGGCGGCGCCCAGGGGCAGCAGGAAGGCGAAGCGGTCGGTGGTGCCGTCGGCCGGCCCGGGGGGCTGGTAGGTGGCGGCGGCCTCGGCGCAGCTGGCCCAGCCGTTGAGCGTGTAGCGCACCGACACCGCCTTCTCGTAGGCGAGGTTGAGGACGCGCACGGCCCCGCGCAGCGCCGCCGGCTCTGCCCGCACCCACTCCAGCCTCACCTTGTGCTGCCGCACCCGCTCGGCGAAGCCGGGGCTGGAGCCGGGCTGCGGAGGGAACAGCGGCTCCAGCAGCGGCGGCGGCGGCCCGAACAGCACCGGCTCCAGGTCGCCCAGCGCCGGCGGCTTCCTGGTCTTGAGGAGGTCTGCGGGGCGCGGCGTGGGCGGCGCGGGCAGCGGCACCCGCGGCAGGTCGGCCTCGCAGAAGAGGTGCACGGAGGTGAGCTCCAGCCCCAGCGAGTCGGCGAAGCGCACGGTCTTGCGGCGCGACGGGCTCTGCTGCAACGCGGGGCGCAGGCTGCGGTCCCCGGGCGTGGGCAGGGACTTGGCGCGGCGGCGCTGCGTGGGGCTGGGGGGCACGGCGGGCACCGTGGGCTCCCGGCCGCGGCTCGGCGGCGGCTTCTCGCCCGCCGCTTCCCGCACCACGGGCGTGGGCGCGGCGTCGCCGTCGGGGCTGCAGCCCGCCCTGCACTGCTCGGCCAGGCTGCCATAGAGGCAGGCGCTGCAGCTGAAGTTGCGCGGCAGGTAGAGCCGGGGCGGCGGCCCGGGCACCGAGCTGTGCAGCGAGCCCGCTTTATCCATGGGGCTCCGGCGGCGCCCGGGGCTCCTCCTCTCGGACGGCGGCGTGCGGAGGGCGAGGCGGTTTTAGCGCCCGGTCCGCCGGCTGTGTCTCTCTCCCGGACGCAGCGGGATGCCCTCGGCGCTGTCCAGGCGGCGGCCGGCCCCGGGGGATGCCGGCGGGTGCATGTGTGCGGGGGCTGCCGCTGGTGACGCGCCGCGGTCAGGCAGCGACACCCGCCCCGGGCCATCCTTCCTTCCCCATGGCTCCCGCCTCGCTGCCGGCCTCGCCGCGCTCCCTCGCTACGCCCCGCGGCTCCCCCTTCCCGCTTTTCCCAGCACCGCCGCTACGCCGGCCCTCTCCTCCTCCTCCTCCTCGCTCTGTTCTGGGTCTTTCCTCGAGGATCTCATCCAAAAGGAGGAGGCGGCAGGGATTCCCCAGTGGAAGCATTAAAATTCATAGCGGCGCTCCGCGGCTCGTCCGATCCCGTTACAGAAATAGCCGCGAGAGGAAGAGGCAAAGCCGGGCTCGGGGAAGATTACACGGGCCGATAAGAAAGAGCTGGCTTGCGAGTTGGATCTCGCAGTGTACATTTAAAGGAAAAAAATCCAGCTGATCTGCTGTAATGCGTTTACAGTACATCTGCCGAATAGAATACACCTGCCGCGCGTCTCCATCGGGGTTAAAGGAGCTCCGGCCGAAAGACGGGGGGCGATGGAGTGAAACAAACCGCGCCGCCTCCTGTCAGAAGAGCGTTCGGAAATTGCTGAGCAATATTCAAATAAATGACACTTTAATGACAGACTCTGCTGTAGCCGGTTCAAAGAGCTAAACCACCACTTTAGTAAGCCGCTTCATTCCAGACTTTCCGTAATCTGGGACTCATTTTTAATTAGTAAATGGCATTAAAAACAATGATCCCACCATCCTGCCGGAGCCTGAGCCTGAACTGTGTTGACATGTGATTCTGATTTAGCTTCTGAGCAGGAGCTTTTTACACCTCCTAGCATTTTATCTGCAGCACTTGGTGTTCCTTTGACAGTCTAGGCAGTGGAAATGCGGCTGATAAGATTAAGAAGAGGACAAGTAAACCTGATAAGGACTAAGAGTAAAAAAAAAAAAGCCACCAGAACACAGGGAAAAGTTACCCACTGTCTCATATTAGAACAAAGAACCATCAGCTTTAATTCCTTTACTAATAAGTATGAAAACAATTCCTAGATTATTGCTGCTGGCTTCCAAATCTTTTTAATGACAGATGATTCGTAAGTAGGGAAAATGATGCCCACTGGTATTAAATTTGACACCATTATGTATCATTGTGCCACTGTCTTACATTTGCAGCCTGATTACAGGTTTTGAAAAATCAAATAGTAACAACATAAATACATCTGAATTCATTATCCCAGAATCTTTAAATTGTCTCACTTGTCCTTTAAAGCACACCATGGAAAAGATTTTTTTAGGTCTCTTTCCTGTGTCTCTCCCACAGAAATTTCTCAGTAAAACAACATGAACTCATGCCTGGTTTTCGTCTACTCATGTTAATATGGGGCAGAACAAGAACAGACTCAAGTAACCGTTCAAACAGGTTTTAAGGCTACATCCTTTTGAATTATTTTTTCCATAATTTCTGTCATAATGAACATTTTCTAATGAACTAACACTTGGTTTTGCTGATGTTCATTTCACTTTAAATCAAGTAGAGAGAACTTTATTTTTTCCATCAATACACAAAGTCTTTGCATTTTTAAACCACGGTGAAACTATCAGCACTAATAAACTAAATCGGTTTAAACCAAATTACACATTTGGTCAGGTCTGGATGTTTTCCTGGTATGCCTGAGAACACAATTTAGGAATAATTTAGCTTCTGCTGTACTTTACACAATTGGGGTACCATTGTAAAATTTCACTTCCCCTCTTCTGGTAATGTTAGTTGCCCAACTTCTTCTTACCATGAACTTGTGTAATACTATTGCTTTTTGGTTTCCTCAGGTCTCCTCTTTCCTTCCACAACCGTGGTATTTCATGGAACCAAAAAACCCCAACTTTCTTCTTCTCTGGTGATTGCAAGTGAGGTAGTTCATGTAACTGAGTTGAAAATACAGATTCCTCCAAAGTAGTAAGCAAAACAAAAAGTAACATAAACCTTGAGAAATTACAGTGAAAAGAAAGAAGAAAACCCAAACCAACACAATAAGCTTTGGACTAGCCAGGTCAAGGCAATATGAAATGCAGGGGCACCTCAGCCTTGTCTCACGCATTGTCACTGTGTAAACACCACCAGAATTCTCACAATGGTATTTCTCACTTTCTTCTCTCAATCCAAACATTCCCAGTAAGTCTCACTGACTCTTAGGCTGCTGCTGCTTTCTTTTTACTCTTGCTCACTTGCCAAGTGAGCTGTGGGAACTCTTACCCATGCCTTTCACTTCTGAGGGTGTCCTTACTACCAGGCTGGCCTGCCCCCTCTGATGAATTTTAAGAGAGATGCAGTAAATGAAAAGTCTTGAGCACTGCAATTTAACAAATATACACGCAGACATTCCCTAAAATAGCCTGCAGCCTTGTGCATCCTTCTGTGATGTGGAAATTGTGGTTTGAGTTAAAGATGGGAAGCATCAGGCACCACTTGTAAAAGGAAATTTAACAAGAAATTTTGGGTTTGCCTACTATAAATATTTGTACACAGCAAATGCTGAACTCCTTAGAAGCAAGTAAGCACTACCACACACAGAAACTATGGTTTAATGTATGCAGTAGTAGGCAGCCATCCACCACCCCCTCTCAATCTTAATTTAGTTCACAAAATTTTGAACACTGAAGTTTCAAAGCCTACCTAATCTGTCTCTGCTTTTATAGTGCTATGGTAAGGACATTTTTCAAGACTCTTTTCTAAATAATACTGTCAATAAATAATACTGTCAAAACCAAGCTGATACAGAAACCATTAGTACTGCCCTAGCTACCCCCTTTAAAGAAATACCTATTATCTTTTTACTTTAAAGCAGTATTTTTATGTCAAGATAATTTTGAAGGTGCCAGCACTAATGGAGACAGCATCCTGTAAATCCTAGAGCTATGCAGGATTGTTCTATTATAAGGCAAGAAGAGCAGAAGGTCTTACATTGCAATTATTGTCGACAGCCTTAGGAAATGGTGCTCAGGCATTGTTTTCATTCCTCCAGATTCCTTTCCTTCTGCAGATTTAAATAGAATGGTCATAGGATAAAGGTCTGTCCTAATTAACATTGTCCTAATAACATTTTGTTGACCTGTCTCTGCATCTGCCTGCTGACATCAAAAAAACTTAAAGACAGCCTCTTGTTTGCCTACGTTAGCTGAGTGCCCCTGACATTTCTGCCATGCCAAAGTGCATTTAAAATCCATCTGATGCTTGAGAACTTCCAGCTAAATGAACAGAGACGTTGGGTCCAGCTTTGTTAAAAGATATGCTAAGAAAAAGAGAGAACTGTAGCAGAAAGTGAACGGGGAGCTTTCTTCTGTTGCATTTATTGATTGTCTGGAGTCCAGGTAATCTAGGAGAGAGCAAACACCGGCGCTGGGGAGCATTAGGCAGAACTGCAGTGGAACCATTAATAGGGCAGAGTGTCTGAGTGCTGGGGCTTATCCAAAGTGGCCACTGTCACATGTCCACTTTAACTTTCCACAACAGGTTTATATTTAGCCATGAGAATTGCAGGCAGATAAAATGGATGTAAAGGTGGAGTGCATTACGGTTACAGCAGCTTTGGAGATGAAGTTGTGACTCAGTCCATGAACTGTAAAGGTCAACTTCTACTCTCATTTGTGCAGCTCCTCTGAAGCTGACGAACATTGTAGGTGTTACATGAGAATATCACCCCTGAGTTTAATCATCTTATGTGACTACATGAATGTGACAATGGTATTTACACTGGCAGTCTGTGAGCCTTGCATGATACAGTCGTTCTGCATGCTTCTACTTCAAAAATACCTTCCCACTGATGATTAACTCAGACTTTATTTATTTCCCCAAGAAAATATCTTAGTCATATCTCAAGAACTGCCAGATTAGAATTAGATAGTGTGCTTGAGGTACATATATATATCTGTAAAAAAAATAGGTATTCTGTAAAAGAACAATGGTATTGATTTCTCTGTCAAATATTATCTTTACCAACCAGGTTATCCAGTCTTTATCTATTAAGGTGAAAATTCTTTGATCCACAGAGTTATATCAAGGATGTTTGATGTCAAACAATGATCAGTGAGTAAATTCCAACAGGCTGAAAGTTCTGCTAAACAAGAGATGTGACACTTGGAAAGGGTGTTTTGTGCTTGGGTATTGGTTTCTAGGGTTTTGGTTTTGTTGCTTTTTTTAAGTACTGGGATCCAAATGAAGACATGGCATTCACAAGAAAGCAGAATTTTAAGAGTTTACCTACATTCATGACCTTGTGAATCTGCCTTAGAGTATGATGATGCTCACACACAATTTTATTAATTAAGCATTAACCGGCTGTTGACTCTTGAGTGGCTTAAGACTTTTGGAGAGAGCAAAAAAAAA
>VYZR01078738.1:31662-53505 GCA_013400675.1 Oxylabes madagascariensis | reverse complement strand
GTTAACTGTCATTCCTTGCTCTCTCATTTTAAAAAAGAATAAACATTACCCCTTATGGAGACCTATTTCCAAATGGATGTGCAAGTTTAGATGGTTTCCTCCCCCTTGTACATTAAGCATTCTGATTTGAAGACTTTTAATGTGTTATTTTGACACTGACTCAGACTGAGCATTGAAGGGACAGAGCTCTTAAAATATGTGTACAGGTAATGGTCTCTCATGGAAATGGAAGACAAAATTTAGCAATTCTTCACACAAAACATGAATTTTGGTGCAGATGAACCTCAAAGACAGAGGAGAGGCCTCAGAAAGTAGATTGCCCTTTATGAAATATATGTACATATTAAAACTATAAATCTAAACATGTAGAGATAGGTGATAAAAAATACATCCACCAACAATTGCAACAATGACTAGACTGTATAAGAAAATAACCTGAACTGCATTCCACACCTCCGTTTCCAGCTATAAACATTTCCAAATCATCTCTACTCTCACAGAACTGTAAAAGCAGATGCAACGAGAACCACCACCAATTATGCCAAGCACTGCAGTGTCATCAGTGCTTTTTTTATTTTCTACATAGGGAAACCAGATCTTACTGATTAGATGATCACCACTGACTTCAACAAAACAGAAACTCCTAAAAGCAACAAAGAAACTGCCAGTTGCTTTGCAGCTAAAACAACATGATCCTATTTCCTATTTCATCAACAGAGAGGAGACAAAAAGGCAGCATAAGACACACAGGACTTGGTGATTAATGTATCATTACTTCACTGCACTTTTACCTGTGTTCTGCAGGAATTTCATGGCCAGTTCTGTAAATGTGAGACAGTAATGCCGTTCTGCTGGCATAAGGGCACCCACAAGTGCACTGGAAAGTCTTGCCACAGACCTCTATATGCCGTTTCAAATACCATTCTGTGCCATAGGAGTTACTACATTTATCACATTTGTGCTTCTTTTCAGCATGCATTTTCATAAAGTGCTAGAATACACAAGGGAAAGTAAACATTAGCTTTCAGTGAAGATTAAAAAAGAAAATCATGGTTAGGGAAAAAAACTCTGTAATTTTTTAGTTGCTAAGTAGCACTGAAGTGTAGCATTAATTATTTTTTTAAAGCGTTACTACAAGTAAGTTTAAAGAACTCAGTAGTGAGAATCTGAAGTTTGCAAATCTGCTGATGCTACATGCATCTTAAAAACACAGATAAACATTTATCTATTCTAATGCCTTTGAAGGTTTCCTGTGGACATCAATAAATCCATAGATCAACCTTGCCCAAAGAGCACAGTAAGGCTATGCTGCAACATGTGCACACTCCTGAAGATCTACAACCGAGCAAATAATCTCAAGTCATGCAGGTCAACACCAGAGCAAACAGCAGAATTTTTCCTTTTCATTTATGGCACCAAGTGCCAGCCACTCAGCTCCTACAGGGTCCCCAGCTCAGCAAGGTAATCAACTACAGCACAGTGCTCTCATTGCTTACTAATGCAGAAACAAGTCTGACATGTTTTCTTAAACAGGTTAACTAGTAAGCAAATGCGTTTTGATATTAAAGCAGAGAAAAGCTCTTAATCCTTAACCACTTGAAAGAACAGTTAAAAGCATCAGCCACCGTTTAAACCTTCATTAGTTGCTACCACCATTTTTTCCCCCCTCCCCTTTAATCTTGGTCCATTTATTTAAATTGTGGAGAGGGGCTCTGATCTAGTTTAGAAAAACATACTGGCATCTGTCTGATCAAAAGGTTCAAGTCCTCTAATATCAACATGCAAACATGCAAACTCATGAATCACATGTGCACTTGGAGTTGCTGCATACAGTTCTCTAACTTCTACCTATGTGCTGAGAGATTATGCTCCCATCTGTATGCAAAAGTGCACACTCTCTGGAGTAGAGATAGGACTAAATCAGTGTGAAAATACTTCAGGAAACAGGAATACCTGTTTNTGAGCCAAAAAAAAAATTTCCATACAGATTCTACCCTAGACTGCTGATTCCATGTGGTTTTAATTGTTAGCACAGTATGTGAAGCTCCATTAAGATTAGTCACTGAAACACACTTCCTTGATGCTGGAATTCTGTTAGCACTACATAGAGTTTACTTGTAATAAAACGAAAAATGCCAAGTATGCTCTGCCACTTAATTGAGATCACAAACCAAATCTCATTTAAGTCTATGACACAATTGGTATGCTAATTCTGACCCTCCAAGCACTAAGTGACCAATCTACCCAGGCTTTCCATCTGAGCTGTCTTACTGACCCTCACGTGCACACAGAAGAAAGCAACACAACTTGGTCAAAGAGGACCTCAAAAGTACATATAAAAAGCACAAACTAATGGGATTGTCCAGATTGTTCAACCACATAGAATCCCCTCCTACTGAGGACACAGGCTTGGAAATCAGACAACACATACACCTCCAGACATACCCTATCTGAAAGGGTCTCAGTGGAAGCATCAGGCATCTGTGTCTAAGCAAAAAATTAAAAGTGAACTATTTAAAATCTGATGCTCAGAGTAGCTGTGAGTGTCCTTCCATCCTGAGACTGAATCGGAGGCCAAACATAGTCCCCAGAGCCAGTTACTGTAGTCCATGATGGCATCCCCAAGATGATTTTTCAGGGAAGAAATGGGACCATGCCCTGTTTGAACTCTGCGTCCCATTTTCTTTAGCATGAGGATAGTGGGCACAATCAGTAGCGGAAGGTTGATTTCACACCAGTCACTCCCTACCTACCTCTCTGGGCAGANACAGTATGTGAAGCTCCATTAAGATTAGTCACTGAAACACACTTCCTTGATGCTGGAATTCTGTTAGCACTACATAGAGTTTACTTGTAATAAAACGAAAAATGCCAAGTATGCTCTGCCACTTAATTGAGATCATAAACCAAATCTCATTTAAGTCTATGACACAATTGGTATGCTAATTCTGACCCTCCAAGCACTAAGTGACCAATCTACACAGGCTTTCCATCTGAGCTGACCCTCACGTGTCCACAGAATAAAGCAACACAAGTAGGTCAAAGAGGACCTCAAAAGTATATATAAGAAGCACAAACTAGTGGGATTGTCCAGATTGTTCAACCACATAGAATCCTTTCCTACAGAGGACACAGGCATGGAAACCAGACAAGACATACACCTCCAGACATACCCTATCTGAAAGGGTCTCAGTGGAAGCATCAGGCATCTGTGTCTAAGCAAAAAATTAAAAGTGAACTATTTAAAATCTGATGCTCAGAGTAGCTGTGAGTGTCCTTCCATCCTGAGACTGAATCGGAGGCCAAACATAGTCCCCAGAGCCAGTTACTGTAGTCCATGATGGCATCCCCAAGATGATTTTTCAGGGAAGAAATGGGACCATGCCNGAAAAAGAACCAGTTGAGAAGTTTGCATATTCAACAGGTTTGCATATTCAAGACAATATTAGAATACACATCAACTATAGCTCACTGAGTTTACACATCTCAGTGAGTTGGAGGAACTTTCCTATGTGATTTGAAAGTTCAAATGGAGTTTTTACTCTGTGTGGATACCACTTTGCAAATATCCCATCAAAATTNACATACACCTCCAGACATACCCTATCTGAAAGGGTCTCAGTGGAAGCATCAGGCATCTGTGTCTAAGCAAAAAATTAAAAGTGAACTATTTAAAATCTGATGCTCAGAGTAGCTGTGAGTGTCCTTCCATCCTGAGACTGAATCGGAGGCCAAACATAGCCCCAGAGCCAGTTACTGTAGTCCATGATGGCATCCCCAAGATGATTTTTCAGGGAAGAAATGGGACCATGCCCTGTTTGAACTCTGCGTCCCATTTTCTTTAGCATGAGGATAGTGGGCACAATCAGTAGCGGAAGGTTGATTTCACACCAGTCACTCCCTACCTACCTCTCTGGGCAGATCTCCAGCTGGTTGTGTTTACACAGGTTACACCAAACACAGAGAATGCAAAAGCACAACAGTACTCCCAACGTGAAGCAAACAGAGTATGTACTCAGCTGCCAGGGCTTCACTGCTCACACCCCACTTCTCACCCACTGCAGTTACTCACAACCCAACAATGCTGTCCTCAGCCACTCATGCCTTGCTTCCTCTCATTTACACCTCAGGGAGCTGTGCAGGGGGGTATTTCAATGATTTTGTTTTCCCTCAAATCACCTCTGAAGCTAAGATACCCTACGTAAAACGTTATCCCTTCAAGCAGTATTTCAGTATATTTCCACACATTCAACACAGCTCCTTATTGACACTGCCACAAGTTCATTTTTATTAATGACATACCAGACTCCAGCAACGTTTAGAGCCTCTTGATCATCAGCTGCCATATCAAGAAAACCTGGAATAATTCTCTAAAAAAGGGAGTTTTCATGTAACATTTTAACCTTCTAAGCACCTTAATATAAAGCAGTTTTCCCTGTGGCCAGCCCATTCATAAACAGGCCTGTTCTATCTCTGCTGAATCATCACTGTGATGATCACTCCTAGAGCCACTGCCCCAAACAGGAACATGACACAAAGAAATCTAGTTGTTCCAGCCCCAATTCCATTTTTTAACTCTGATTTTACACAGAACACTTTCATCACATGTCAAAGTCCCCAGAGAAAAGAAGATCTGTCCTTAAGTCAAAGCTATGTGTGGCCTCTCCCACTGCAGATGATACCAATATGCTGAGTAACTGGCAATTAGAGTTACTTATTCCTAAATAAAATGTTATTAAGTGCGTCATATTTAACATCACAACCCAACAACTGACAGGGCAATATGGGAAACATACTCAGCCACTTAACAGGTAAACCACAGTCAGGTTATTTAAAACTACTGAAATACTAAGGTATAGGAAAATACCAAGTGTTTAAAAGCTTTACAGACACCAGTAAGATGCTTTTTTAACATCTGGAACATAGCCTTTAGTGGCAGAGACCACAACACATCAGTGTGGCAAGTTGAGAGATACTCTACACATATAAGACATCATATATGAACGGTAATCATGTTTTGACCTATCCCAAGTCCTCGTGGCTCTAAATGGTTGATCTTGCATCTTCTCAAAGCCCACCTGGCCAGTTCTGTTTCAGACATTCTCACAGCTCCCTTCTTTACCTATCTGATTTTATGTCCCACATTTCTACAACATCCACCCACCAAAATAATTGGCAGATATTGGTCCAATGAACTTCTCTCAGTGCAGACCCTTGCACTGGAAGGAATACTGACATGGCTTGGGACAACAACTTGGAAAATGGGAATTAGCAGTCCTTGCTGCAGACTTAGTCAAGGTGAGCTTAGTGACCTCTTGCTTTCCTGCCCCAGAAAGGCTCACTCCAAAGGATTAATTTCAAATGATGTTGCAGTAGACTGTAGGCAACTATTTAAAATGTGAGGGCTTTTACAGCAGAAGCTCAGCCATTTCTTTACTAAATAGGACATGGAGAGAAGTGCATTTATTCTTATGATAACAACTATTGTGGTAGTGCAGTATTTGAGTAACCTACCCCAAGGGTATGCTACCCTTTCCAGTTCACACTGGCTACAGCCTCCATGTTATCACAGGAATCCACAGAATCCTCTCCTTCTCTTCTAGCTTCATTTTAAACTACAAATAAGTAGGTTCCCTTCTTCCCACAAAATAATATAGACAAAAGACCAAAAAGTTAAAATAAAAATTTCAAGTCTAACATATCGTCTATTTATATCCACTGCCCTCATTTTTTTACCTTGGCTTCTGTGTCAAAGAGCCAGTAAATAAAAATTTATGTATCAACACTTTATATCTTCTTTTGTTAGGCCAAACAAGCCAAATTCTTCTAACTTCTCTTTGTCAGAAACACTTGCCATTCATCACCCTTAGCAGCTATTTTCTACACATCCTCTGGGTTTATTTTAACTTATTTGAATCAGATTCTTACCCTACAATACTGACATAGAACATCCCTCTGCCATATTTTAAGATTGCCTTTCTCACAGCAGCTTTACCCTAAATGCTCATTCGTGTATGACCAAATTGTTTTGCAAGTGTTTCCCACCTCAGGTTATTCCTGTTACAAACCAGAGCTGATCACACTGTTTGTTGTCACTTCACAAAATTAAAACCTGGTACTGCTGCACTTGACTCTGTTTTTACAGGGTAATCTTGCGTTCCTATGTAAATGTCCTCCCTGTGCCACTGCAAACCCTCATGGGTTTTGGTATCAAAACATCCTACTGGTGCTACTTTTATTAATGAAAATTAACCAAGTCATCCTCCCTTCTCTTCAGGAGTACGATGTTCTCTTCTTCCCCAACAGCTTTTTACTATCTCATTTGCCATGTTGCCTCTTCACTAATTTCATATTTCACTAATAAATGTAATCTACTAAATTCATTTTATCTGGGGAATCAGCCACCTCTTAAAAGGGAATACCAATATTAAAATATTCAGCCTCCCTTAAGCCTCAACACCATTTTAGTCTCAATTACAATGCCCTTGAAACAAGTCAAGAAGTTTCTGAAAATCTGTATCCATCCACGTTTCAGTATTCATTCCAAGCTATCACAGGATTCAGTAATTAGGTGTATGGAGGATGCTCTAATTCTCCAAGGCTCTGCTGGCTAACAGCAAGCTGGGTGAGAAAGCAGCATTTCCATCATACCCTGAGTTATGTAACCCACCAGCTGCAGTGCACGCTCACAGCAAGGGCTCACAACCAAAATGACTCTGCTGACCTGAAAGAACACTTTGAACTTCTGCTGTACCTCCCCCCACACCAACACGTGAGAACCAAGACATAACACACAGCAAAGTTGTTAGTACGTTTAGGAAATGAAGTTAAAACATCCCAAAGACAGAAAGTACACTTGAGACTATTTCCTTTTGTTCCTCACCCACGAGCACGTGTGACCCACACTTGACTCTGTAGCCATTTCACAAAACAGGGATGTTTACTGTTCACCCACTGAGGCTGCACTTTCAGAATGCAGCTGTGAATGCTGCACTTGAAGTTTTCTAGGAATACAATTTGTCCTTGCACACTTGGCATTACGATTTTGGGGAAAGCAAGGATATCTTTCCAAAAGGCACACTCTGAATGTGTGCCTGCTGAACTGTGGATCTCCTCCCCCCCAGCACATGCTTAGCTCAGGAGTATTATGGAAATGAGGGCTTGTTTCCAAAATGGCATCCATCTGTTTTGCTGGTTTTTTTAGCTCAGACATTTTTAAAAAAACAAACAAAACCCCAGCATAACAGCCCTCGGCGCTGGGATGGAGATGGTTTGCCAGCTGATAAGGTTAGGAAATGCTGCATGTTTGCACAGCACCTCACAAGTGGGGCTTTAAAGTCTTACTGCAAAACGATTGGTGATAAGCAAGTAAAACAACAGAAGCCGAGTCCCAAAGAACTCTTAACTGCCTGTGGTATGTTTACAAAAATGTGCAAAATCGGTTATTTTCTGTAAGTAATTTCAGAGGAATCCTCAGCACAACTATCAGCCCGTCCACACACGCACTTGTGTATTTATACATGGACTTGCAGGGACCTTTCACAAGGGGAAATTTAAACAAGAGACAATGAGAAACACTTCATTATTCCCATCTGGGATCACAGAATGGTTTGGGTTGGAAGGGGACCTTGAACATCATCTTGTTCCACGCCCCTGCCATGGCAGGGACACCTTCCACTGTCCCAGGTTGCTCCAAGCCACGTCCAGCCTGGCCTTGGACACTTCCAGGGATGGGGCAGCCACAGCTTCTCTGGGCAGCCTGTGCCAGGGCCCCCCAACCTCACACTAAAGANGGCGGCGAGCGGCGCGGGCCCGTGCGCGCTCCCGCGGCACAGAGCGCGCACACCGCGCACGGGGAGCGCCGGGAAAGGGAGAGCGCCGGCTCGGGCACGGGAAAGGGCGAGTGCCCGCCCGGACAGGGAGCCCGCCCGGCTCACCGCGCTCAGGCCGCTCCGCTGCACGGCCCAGGGATTGCTGTTTTTGTGCTGCGCCGGGAAGTGGAGACGCAGGCACTGATTTCTGTGCTGATCAGCGGCAGGAATGGCCTCAGCTCTGGAGGGGGAGGCTGGGTATTAGGAAAAGATTCTTCATCCAGAATGTAGTCGGGAACTAGAACAGACTTCCCCGGGAAGTGGCCTGACAGAGCTCCAGGAGCGTCTGGAAACCACTCTCAGTCACAGGTGGGATTGTTGGGGTGTCCTGTGCAGCGCCAGGAGTTGGGCTTGACAAGCCTTGTGGGTCCCTTTCCAACTCAGAATATTCTATGATTTCCTGATATTGGAATCATCAGCACAACACAGAGAGGTTTTTTCCCCTATAGCTGGTCGAGTTAAGGGAAAAGATGACCACCATTAATTGGGTAAGAGTTATGCCACAGGTGCAGCCCCAGGATGTGTGTTCCTCCTCCAGCCCCCGTGCCCTCAGCTGCAGATGTTCTGCTGCTTGGGGTAAGCACAGAATAGTTTGGGTTCAAAGGGACCTTTAAACATCATCTAATCCAACCCCAAACTTCCAGCTTGCTGGAAGAGACCAACTAGAATAGGGAAGACAAGACTGATCTCCACATTCCCCCTCTGCCTTACCTTCTCACCTCCTCAATGGGGCACCTGCTCAGCAAGAAGGAACCCCACAGTTGCAGATCTTCCCTGACAAAATAATAAATACACACCTCCTTGCCTGGAAATGCTGTGTAGTTCCTGGAATATCCCTGCTTACAGGAAGTCAGAAATTAAACATCTCTGAAAATCAGAGATACCAAAAAGGGGATGTTAAAAGGGGGATGGAGACTGCCTTTCCCAGAAACAGGAGGCAGCAGGCCAGGTACTCACAGTGTTCTAGAGCACTTGGGTATTTTACCTTTATGGTAAATCACTGCCATCTCAGGCATTTAGGTTATTTGGGAGAGAGCATTATGAAGAACAAGTTGCAGAGTGAAATATATACTGGAATATTAATGGATCTGAATCCATGAATTATGGTGAGACGTTAAGAGCCAACTCTTAATGTCTATCACACCAAACCTGAAATTCTCCCAGCATCCTAACATTGTGTTAAGTGTTTTACCAAATCAACATTTAAATCACACAGGAGGATTTCCTAAAATCCATACCACTAGCACATAGTTCCAAATCTCTTATAATGTGTGAGTTATAGAGGTGCTGAAAACCAAACCAAACCAAAAATCAGTATATAAGTAATGTTTTCAAGTCAGGCCAAACAAACTTTTATGAGAAGACTTAATTTACAGATTTATTTACAGTTTAGAAAACATACCCGTACAACCTCTGGAAATACGACTGCTTCTACACACTGAGATATTGAAAGTATGTTGGAATTCTACATACACTAAGTAGACACAGAACAATCCAGATAACAGAATGAAAAATAAAAACCTGTACATTATAAATGAATCTTCAGATCAAATCAATCTCAAAAAACAAAGCAGGAAATATCTGTACCAATGTTTACCAACTCTAAAGAACTTCAATGCAAAGCTGTTTGCATTAGTGACTGCTGCCATCTTGATTCCATCATCTTTGTCCCCAGGCAAAAAAACCAGTGGCAACAGGCAAGGATGTCAGAAGGATCAAATATTAATTGAGATACTCTAAAACATGTACCTTCCTCAAAAGAAAATGTTGCCTCTTTCAGTGTATTCTTCCAACATAAGACATCAATGGCAACAAGCAGATTTTCAAGTGTTTGTTACTGGCTGTTGCCCTTGGTGAGAAAGACTTTGGAAGGTGAATTAACACCTCCTAAAGCTGGATGGAAGCTTTTTACTGACATCTAGATTCCAGAAGTCCATTCTCCCCCATGCCCTGAAATAGTCTTAGAATACAATTTATCTACTTAGATAAAACCAGGCCTGAGCTGCAGCCAGAGAGCCCCAGCTGTTTGCATGGGACTGTTCCCCTGCTCCAAACAGGGCAGCTGTTCTCTCCAAAAGATGAAAGGCCACCTGGAATATTGCACACATCTACAGCTATGACAGCAAACTAAACAGCTACAGATATTATTGTGTCTTTATTAATTTCACTAATACTATTCTAAATACAGTTAAGAGCAGTTAATCGCATTTAAATTTTAAATAACCATCATCTCTGTCTAAATTTTGCAATTATTTTTTTTTTATTAGTTAAGGCTAACTTCTGTTAAAGACAACTTTGGAAAAATAATTCAAGAAGGGCTATAATTTGGAAAAAACTCTGAGGTTTTAAGAAAGAACAAGCTATTTTTAAAAAGCTTATAATTATTTAGATTAATACCAGTAATAAAGGAATTACATATTTCTCTATGAATCAGTTTTAAATTAAGGGCTTACAAAACTTTCTGGACAGAAAGCTTTTTTCTCTTTAATTTTAAAATAATTCCTAGCTTTATGTGGTATGCATGTAAGGAGTGGTGAAAGTGGTGCATCAGCCATACCTGGGGGAGAGAGAAAGAGAGATAATTGCAGCTGTACTCAACCATTATTTACCTCTCATAACTGTTAATAAAACTGAAACACAAAACCACTAAAACTAAAACCACAGCTTGAGTATCCATGTACAAACCAGTAATTCTAAGAATAAATTGAAAGATATTTAGACATAAGTTCTTAAAGTGGAAACATTTTTATTCTACTATGTTTCTCTTTCTAAACAAACTATGAAGTTGCACCCTTATGCAAAATACAAGCAGAATGTAAGATGACAAAAATACTTAAAACTCTGGAATTTCCCTCCATTTTATGGAGTTGGAACACTTACCTGCTGGTGCCAAGGATTTCAGTGATTCTAAAAGATGAGGACTAGAAAACTTGACCAAACATCTGAATGGTTCTTTTTTATTCAAAACATCCATTTTAGGATCACTTTTAAACATCGTCTCAAGCTGTTAACACAAAATTCAACCAGTGAGTAAGGAATATATTTTATTTATATATTATTACATTTAAACAAAACTGTTTCCAATTTGTATAGATAACAGGATTCCAGCTGGAGGAAAGTTGTAGTAAAATCTGAGGGTGCCACCATGTGGCAGAGTTTTCTACTAAAAGCAAGAGGCAGCTTGTTCAGTAATACTGTAAAACATAAAGTATTTCTTAGAATTTTCAATTTATCTGGTAAAGCAATAAAACCTGTGCATCATTGAGAAGTCAGTTATGGTGTCATACATAGCATAAGCTTTGCATGTGCTTAAAATAACCCTAATTTCTCATGCTGCAACACACTGCTAGTCTAAATCTACCTTTATTACAAAAACAGGTCCAAATGCTGAGTTCACAAGGCTGAAAGACTGAAACATGATCTAAAACTCTGACCAAATTTCAATCTGTTTCTTACAGAGACTTTTAACTCATTTATTTTAAAATGTCCTCCCTAAAGTTTAAAAAAACCCACCATATTTCTTAAATTTGAAATTTAATCTAACTACCACTACATTAAAATTAAAGAAACCCAAATTAAATTGGTTGCTTTTCCTACCCTGTATTGTGCAAATTCGAGTTTTGGTTGGGGACCACTACCAAAAACTTCCTCGTTCAGTCTGTGGATTCTTTCTTTCTCACTTCTGTTTTCTTGAACTATCCTTATATCTGCTGCTGGGTAAAAGAGCAGGGAAAAGAAAACAGAAAGACAACGTTGTCAGCTGCTGTAATACTGTTTTTCTGATCAGATTATACCAATGAAAATTTGTAAATACTTTTAATGAATTCATTGCACTCTTTTTTTAGATAAGGTAGTTGTCCCTACCATTTATATTTTCAGTTCTTACCAAGAGAAAAACACAAGCTAATGTGAGATGCTGGGCATTGAGTGGATTTGGTTTCCAGGTCCAATGCCAGTCATGGGAAATATTGACCTCTCCCAATGCCAGTCAGTATGAAGGCACCAGGGATGGATAACATAATGGGAATGGAGCATATGTACATTTCCTTTTATCAATCTCATCTCACAAGCCAGCAGAAATGACATTTACACTGCCTTTACATTTCAAATATACATACCATTTTCTGGTTCTACATTCCCTCCTTGCAGAGGTTTTGTACTGTAAGTTTGGAAATTCTAAATGGAGAGAGAGAGGAAAAAAAGATTTTAGTTCAGTTCTGCTTTTAGAACCTCTAGCTGAAAAGAACTTCAATATATTTCCTTTTATTTCTCATTCTGGAAGAATGATCTTCCAAATTTTGATCTTTACTAGAAGTCTGGAAGCCAACCTTATTTTGAAAAAAAAATGCCTGTCTTAGGATATTTGTGAACATTTCTCTATTTACAAGTTTTACATGGGTGAGCAGACTAAGCACCCATTCCAACAGCCTTCAACTCATGGCTCTAGGAAGCCTAATGAAAGAATGCTAAAAAAGCTTAGGATTAAATTGGTAATATAATTTTTAGTCTGAGTTTAGCCATTAGGGATTACAATAATAAAGAGTATGTGGGATACTAAATAATTACATCCCCATTGCAATGTTACCTTCATGAAAGGCTGTCGACCTCAGAAGTTCAATATTATTTTAACTTGATGGTCTCTTGGAAAAGGTGAATTTTCCCCCTTGCTAGGGGGTGAGAACTAGGCCTGAAACAAAAAGCAAGACTTATCTTAGGATTTACTTGTGAAGTGGCTCACCTGGCTATATCTCTTAAACACAATATCTTTAAGGGAGTTTAAAGAATGACTTCGAAGCTCCATTTCACGGATGTCATGGTAATTGGAAGCAACAATCAGGGCCTTTAAATAAAAATTGAAATTGTTTTAACATCAGTCTTAATCATCACTGTGTTTGTAATATGTAAAAAACATAGCATCTCTAGACATTGTGATGTTTTTGCTTCAAGGTAAGCAACTGCCATTTAACTAGGATTTTCAGATCTGAAAAAATGTGGCAGAGATTGTTGTATAGCTCAGGTTAATATTTAAAAGCATTCACAGTAGTAACAATCTAAGTCCCATAGTCTTATCAGCTGCAAAATAAACAGAATCATAAAATATTTGAATTACTACTACAGAAATTTGAGGAAATTTCTAAATAGAGGAAAAAATACTACCAAAGCTGATCACCACAAGCTAACAGAAATGAACAGCATTCCCTGATGAGCTCATATGTTTAGTTCTTGAAGTTAACAGTGTTGAGCTAATATTCTTCAACTTCTGTGAGACAATTTAATGGAATACTGCCCAAGACTTGGTTAAGAAATTCAGGAGCAGTAAAAATCCCAATAAACTGAATTTATTCACAAGGCACCAATCCAAAGATTTTGGTTTTGCCCTGTTTTTATCATGAGCTAAGGAGAAAAAAAATAAAACATGTAGTTTAGCAAATTATGTTAAATGAGGCATCTTTATCAATCCTCTTAAAAGCTAACCCAATTATAGCTCTGCATGACTGTGGGGAAGTCAGGCCTGAGTAGTTTTGTTCTGTACCTGACACAGCAGAGGCATATTGCTCTTCAGAACTGAGGCAGAAATGAAGACATAGGGGGTCTGTGAATGGTACACAACATAGCTGGGCTTGTACTGGTTTGGTTTTTTGTATGGTGTTCCCCAGGCAACTCGAATCCAGATGGCATTATCCTCATATTCCTTAAAGGTGATGGTGACCTGATAGAAAAAGAAAAGTTTTGATTTACCAACTCATTTAGGTATCCATAAAGATTTTCTTATCTCTTAACATCTCTGTTCACAAGACCCAAACATAATTTAGTAGCACTGCTTGAATAAGAAAAAGCCCCACTAAGTGTCATAAGGATTGTATTTAAATAAAATTTCCACAGAAAAACAATAACCTCACAAAGTGGGATAAAAAGAAGAATCACCTTTCAGACTCTAATATTGCTTTTCTTCCTGTCAATATACATTTTTTTTTGAAGGTTGAAAATAACTTATTACAAAAGCACTGATCTCTCTTTTGGGAGAACAACACAAAGATGTGTGTTTAGAAGGAGGGCTAGTGGCAGTAATTCCAATATGTCCATTTCTGGAGAAACTAAATTTTTGATCAACTTGTGATTTTAGACCTGAATATAATATTTATCACTGCTCAAGAATACACAATCAAAAGTCTGAACATTCCCTTTTCTATTCTTGTTGATTTGCTCCTTGTTTACTTCTTTTTACCTTGACTAAAGTTGTTTTTTTTAAAAAAAACCAACAACAAAACCCCCAAAATATTGCAAAACTTTATTATAGGAGCTGATTGACTGTGAGTGTGATTTGGATTTGTTGCTCCTCCTGCTATGAGTGGGAACCCACTGGGTGTCCTGGAGTGACACAGGTGAGCAGCCAGAGACATTTTCTATTCCCTTGCCCACATGAAGCTGGTGAGCTAAAGTACTTAAAGGCTCCTGCAAATTGGGCAAAGATTCGATAAAAAACCATCAACATGCTGACCTTCTTGAAGCCAGTCACATTTTAAGACAAACTTACATTTTATTTCCTTCCAGTATAATTGTGAAGTTGTTAAAACAGACATGCAATACATTTTTCCTATTGCACATACAGTTCCTATCATACCCAAAAGAATAATTCCATTTAATTTTTTACTCAAACTGCAAGGAACAGTTATGAAAACAACATATTGACACCAGAGCCATGAAGCAAATTTAGAATGGATTTATTCTTACATTTTTCAAGGCTGACTGAAGTCTTCTTTTAAACTTTTTTTTGAAATCTGTTATGTCAAAATATTCCACTTCTTCTCCTATTACATGAGACAAAAAAAACCCAACCAGAAATAAAAATTGTGTGTACAAGAAGTAGAGGTGTTTTTAGTTTTGCTGAAACAGAATTAAGCAGAAAAAAATGAAGCTGCATAGCCTTATACAAAAAGCTATATTTTAATTCTGACCCATATTATTGCTATACAGAGAAAAGATTAATATTTAATTATTAGTTACTAATGGGTAATAATTGCTTGATAAGTGAATGGAAAGTACTCTAAAAACATTAATGTCCATTGAAAAATCCATACTAGGCTGCAGTAAAATGTTAAAAATCTCTCTACAGCAAAAATCCAGATGACACTATGAGGCAGCACAGCACTAAGTTGCTGAGAAATGTAGGATTACAGCAAGGAAAGACATTTTACCTGATTTTTTCATCTGGTAAACACTCCATATTCTTTTATTTTGGTAGATGTGGTTGTCTAAGAAAAAGAGGAACTGCTCAGTAACATATTATCAAACAGGGATTAAAGGAACAAAGAATTTTAGAATACTTTTATAGACAGGTTACTTTAAAAAATATTACTTCTGATAATGCAATATAATGTATTAACATTCTTAAGCTACCATTCATAGCAAACATAAAAGCAAAATAGTTTTTTTATTAAAAGAGATGTGAAGTTCTTTTGTAATTTGGTGAACAGCTAATAAAGGGCATCCCTGGAGTTCAGTGTTTAAGGAAGGATTTTACCTAAACTGCCCAATGTAAGATATGTGGACTGTTAGAGAAAACCTTGAGATTCAAACCATTATCTAATCAAGTTGTGAATTGATACTGGAGTTAGGAGTTATATGCTTTTGTTGATCTTGAGCTTTTTGTAAAAGAGCTCACATCCAATAAGATTCATCTAAAATGTGATGTGCTTACCCCAAACGCATCTGCACTCCACAAGGGTCATCACTGTGTAATTAAGGGCATTATGGACTTACACAGAAAAAAATAAATGCCATTTTAAATCACTTTTTACTTACAAATTATGTCTAGAACTGCTGCTTGCTTTATGTCTGCAGACTTCTCCTAGAAAGAACAAGAATGCACGGTGAACTACAGGTCCAGAATGCCCGATCACACTGGTTATCAAGAGAAAAATAATCTCAGGATTGGCAGTTTAAAGGACATTTCATTGAAGCCCACAGCATGTACACTCTCTTCAAAGGCACCACACCTGGCCCCAGGTTTTGAGAAATCAATAATGAAAACTATTTCAGCAAGGTTTAAATCTTCCTCTGCAGAGCCAGAGGAACATAATCCTTACAGTGGGATGTTCAATCAATTAGAAAGTTACTGGGTGTTTGTGACAATGCAAGAGTGACTAGTATTTCACTGTCAGGAGTTTTGGTTATTGCTTATTTATGCTTTACAGCATGAAAAGATTTTTAAGAAACTGCATGACACAGTTTGTTACAGATACAAGTATTTCAGAAAAAAAATGCTATTTTAAAATATGGCATTTGCTATCTTATGAGAATAACTTAGGAGTTTCTTTCCTGTAGTTTGATCTACACTCCAGGTTAGCAATTTTTGAGTATGAAATTCAAAGGGAATCATACCAAAAGCTACAGAATTCAAGATATATCAGTAATAACTGCATCTATTGAGGTTATGATATTTAAGATTTCCAGTACATATAAAGACTCCTGGTACACTAAAATCAGAGTTAGATCATATAATTTTTTTGCTTACAGCATGCTGAATGGAAGTAATTCTGGCCAAGGAAAGTCTGAAAAAACCCAAAAACATTAAAAGTCTAAAAGATATAAACTAGTGCTATCAGTACCCATACTAAATAGCTTTAAATCAGGACTTTGTAATGAGTAGACATCTCAGTCAATGCCTTTATTTTACAATTTAGAATTACACCCATTTTTTAAAGTTGAACATACTGAGCTTCTATCTGCCATAAGTAACTTAGAGCTCAAAACATCTATTTGCATACTTAGCATAGGTCTGTTCTACACTCCTCTAGATCAGACAAAATCAATGGTGTTACCAGCTCAACTTTACATTTTCCAGACTACAAAGTGCCATTTGAGGCTGTGTTGTGGCCAAAGATTAATGTTTCATTCTTTTTCATGATGCTTCTCATGCATCCTATATGTCACTGACGTTTTTTGAGGGAGAGGATTTACCTCACAGAGCTGAACAACTTCTTGAGAAATGCTGTCCTTTAGCTGGTGGAAATTTAGAGTCTGCAGCTGTGCCTCAGAGAGAAAGCCCCATTTCTGCAGCATCATCTTGATTTCATCCCTTGGGATTTTCAGCACAGTTCTTCGGATGTATTCAGCCACAGTTTCATCCATGATGGAAGCACCTGGAGAGCTGAAAGGTTAAAGAAGGTAAGATCAAGCCACAGGCAGGCTCAGGGAACTCGCTCCCTTCGAAGGTACAGAGCAGCACCTTGGCACAACTGGCTGACATTGGTGTCAGTCCTAAGTGCAGCACTACTACAGATTTAGACAGTGGCAAGTTAAAATACATGCAATAGCTTACACAGACACTGAATCATAGAATATCCTGAGTTGGAAAGGGTGCACCAGGATCAGACTCTAACTCCCAGCCCTGTGCAGGACATCCCAAGAATTCCACCAGGTGCCCGAGTGTGTCGTCCAAACCCTTCCTGAGCTCTGTCAGGCTTGGTGCTGTGACCACTGCCCTGGGGAGCCTGTTCCAGTGCCCAAACCCCCACTGGATNGCTCAGGGAACTCGCTCCCTTCGAAGGTACAGAGCAGCACCTTGGCACAACTGGCTGACATTGGTGTCAGTCCTAAGTGCAGCACTACTACAGATTTAGACAGTGGCAAGTTAAAATACATGCAATAGCTTACACAGACACTGAATCATAGAATATCCTGAGTTGGAAAGGGTGCACCAGGATCAGACTCTAACTCCCAGCTCTGTGCAGGACATCCCAAGAATTCCACCAGGTGCCCGAGTGTGTCGTCCAAACCCTTCCTGAGCTCTGTCAGGCTTGGTGCTGTGACCACTGCCCTGGGGAGCCTGTTCCAGTGCCCAAACCCCCACTGGATGAAAAACCTTCTCCTGATATCCAGTCTGAAACTCCCCTGCCACAGCTCCATGCCATTCCCTGGGATTCTGTCGCTAGTCATCAGCGATCACTGCCAGGCCATGCACTTCCCCTCACGATGCGATGAGTTCCCCTCTCAGNCAGCCTTCCGTCACGGGATCGGGCTGCTAGAGGGGTCAGAGCCTGTCTTTTCCAACACGGAAATGTGATCTTCTTGCTCTCTTTCTGAAGGGGAAAAGCTGTTTTACAGTAAGCAAGAGGATTCTGATGGGTTCATAGAGTTCTTCTGTGGGAAATTAATGAAACGGAGATGAGATGGAATGAAAGGTGGTCTGGTGGATGCAGCTGAAGTACAAGAGCAGGTGGCAAAACAGGAATTTGGTGACAGCACCTCGTCCTTATGTAATTGTAGAGTTGTGTTGGAAGGAACCTCAAAGGTCTTGTTCCAACGCCCCTGCTATAGGCAGGGACACCTTCTACTAGAAAGTGCTTTAGTTTTATGCTGCCTGGATCTTGCCATTCTTAACTGTATATTCTGCAAAGGCATAGCAGGAATAGGAAGAGACTGCTTCAGTAATCTGTGACACAGTGTTGTACTGTACAGTGGTACTGAGTGTATGTTATAATAAAAATATCCCACTAATCGTGCCAAAACTCTGCTGATGTTTCTTGCATGAATACGACCTTAAATAATTGCCAGGAAGTGAAAATATCTTCTAGTGCTGTACTCGATCACCTATTTCAACCTTAAATAAAATTGTAGAAATTAGTATTCAAGCTGGTGCTCCACCTGCTCTGTTCCTTAGGATTAACACCTTCTTAATTTGTTTTGCTAAGTATGAAATCAGGTATGATGTAGTTTCATCAGGTACCAAAAGCAGGTTAGCTCATTCTGCTGTGAGGGAGGTTGAATTGTTGGCAGAAAGTGGTCATGCAAAAAGAAAATCAATATGAATCTTATTTATCAACATTAAAAAAATATTTAGGTTCAGGGAAAGTAAGTGCATTCTACATAATTAAAAAGATCTCAAACTAGACGTAATTGACCCTTTCGTTGTTTCCTTTCTAGTCTTCATAGATATATTTCTAAATTATTTTCCTCCATTCTAATAAGTAATGTTGGAAAACCAGTGCATAGTTTTAGAGACCGAAATTCAAGAGGTCATGAGTAAATTTTGTAGGATTTAGCTAAGCTTGGTTTATTAAAGTGGATTTTTAAATTTCTTGGAGGTGCTGGAAAGTTTGGGGTCATTCTCAAAGTGCCTAATCATAGCCTAAAGGACAGCAGCCCAGTGACACTTAAATATCCTGCTCTGGAAGCTGTTAATGATGTTACTGAAAGGTGGAAACAAAGTCTGAGTTTTGAGTTCCCTTGGGTTTTGAAGTGCTGTGCATCAACTGTGATTCCTCATTTCGCTGATCACAGTGTTCAAGGCTGTTGTCAAAATTCTTTGTGTGGGAAAGAACACTGGGAATGCAGGAGTTCTGCTGAAGTGGCACGAATGATACCCTGAGGTAAACACCAGCCTGTTAGGTGTGGAGCTGAATTTTTTATGCTAAAAATTGGTACAATCTCAGAGAAAACAGGATTTGAGTAAACAAAAAGTTGTTGAGATTGTAAATATTTTTTTCCAAACACCAAAAAGAACAATACTGTGTAACTGAGAATGTGAAACTGCAAATGTTTAGTATTATTTAAGTTAGATAGTGACATTAACTGCAAAAATAAATGTTAAACGTGGAGAGTGGCGGGTTTGTTCCCCTCCCTGCTGTGAATCCCTGGTGTGGTTTGCACAGTCCTGCTGCCGCCTTGTGGGCGTTATTTGAGTGTTTGCAGCAAATCCTTGTGTTCTGTGGCGCTGTGCAGAGCAGAATTCTGTGCTTTTGTTAAACAGCTTCATCATCAGCAATGTAGGTGCTCAGGTGTAATTTTTCATCATCAGGATTGCTAAAAAAGGATTTGCATTTTGCTTTAAGAGATCATTTTTCTGAACCGTGTGTGAATTTGTGTGGTTTGGGGTTTTTTTACCACTGACCTTAGAAAGTTGAAAAAAAACATGATTGTGTTCTTTTCAAATGGAAAAATAGTAAAACTCGGTTTAAAAAGTAATCTTCTAACATGTTTTAATTAAATATGGAAAAAGCACCTTATGGAAACAATTACCTAGATCCAAACGTTCCCTTCATTGTTGTCCCTCAAGCAGGGAAAGATTAAGCATTGGGCTAATCAGCAAAACTAAAGGAACCTAATTCAGTTTTCCTTCTGCATCAGGGTACTGATGGGTTCATATTTGTGGGAGATTCTGAGAAAAGAAAGGAACTCCCCTGGATTCCTGACATGCTGACCTCGTAGTTGGTTTTGGGAAGAAGTGAGAATGTACCCTTTGTTCCTCCACACAGGAAGTTTGAGGAAGTCAGGAGGAGAAATTGGCATGTGGAGAGAAATAAGCATTTTATCCTAAATTTTGGTGTCAAACATGAAATGCCCTCAGTGTTTGTTCTTCCCTGCTCTTTCTGCCTACTTCCTGGGTGTCTGCAGTTTTATTTGAATTCTGTAGTACATGTAAGTTCCTTTTGCAATAAATATGAAATATTTAATGTATTGAACACATGTATAGATCGATTTTCAGATTAGGAATGAGTATCACATCTTGATAATTTTTATGTTGATTGTTATTAGAAAATTTGAGATGCTTAGTGTCCCCAAGATTGCTTACACAGGAATTATCTCCTTATTTTTCTAAACAAATATTAGTTTTGGAAGTTCAGTATCATTATCAGAGAATTTCCAGCTTTAGGCCTTTAAGTTTTTTTAAAAAAATCTGGTTTTTGTTGGAAACCATAAAGCTAGAATATCCTATGTTTTCCCTACTTAAGGAGAAAGCAAACAGAATATGATACTGGAATGAGACAATTTCTTAATTATTTTTTTTTCCCAGAAGAATGGCATAGATTTAGAAATTGGTTTAGGAGATTGAAAGATTAATTATCTTTATCCATGTCTTCTATGTTCAGAGACTAATAGTTTATAGAAGTTTGTATTTTTAAGGTATTTTAACCAAATCATTGAGGTACCTTTGTAAAGTAATTTTTATCAAGGAAGAAAAAATTGCACTCTTATATCAAACACATTAAAGGGCAGAACATTTCTGTGCAAACCAGTGAAATATGTCAGTGCCACTATGTAAAAAAATAATTTCTGTACTTCTCTCCAAATATTCACTTCAGATATTAACATTTGCTTAGCATTTTGCAGTTCTAAAGCAATTCCTGTATTTTCTGAATACTGTTCTTGTACTTCACTTCCAGTATTTCTTGTACAGAAATTCTGTGTTTACCTTGGCTCTCTTTACCCTGCATTTCTGTTAGTAGTTTCCTCAGAACAATTTATATTGCTTATTCACAATTTTTTCCTGGGATTTTTTTTTCTTTGTTTTGTTTTGTCTTCCCAGTATTCTTTTACAGATCAAATCCCAATGAGCTACCACCGATATAAAATTCTGTTCATTTGGACTTAAGTTCTGATAAGATGGCAACTTGCAATTCTTATTTTTCATTAGAATGTTATTAAAATGAAACTAAGGAAACCAATGTCCTTTTGTCACACACGTTGTTTCTCTTGAAACTCTTTTGTTTGTCAGAGTCATTACCCTCCAGCAGAAAGATTTCAGCCTTCCTTGCTCATTTATAGACCACTGTCTGATCTGACATTCTAAACATCAGTTTAATGTGGAGCACTGGGGACACTGCTCCCTCATAACCTGAGAAATGCTTAAAGCCTTCAGGGAAGCACAGAAAGATGTTTTGTTACTTAGTCCATCACATCCTACAAGAACTGATTGCTAGAGCTTGAAACATTCTAATATTGAATGTTATTTGAAAATTTCAGGAGGACTGAAATGAACTGGTGGGACAGTTGAGACCTTTGATTTGTAGCATCTGTTCTGCAAGAGGTGCCACTGGAAAATCCCTTGGAGTTGTTAGAAGGTGTTTCACTAATGAAGGGCACCACTATTGTTGTCCACCAAACAATGACACAGACTCTTGATCAGAAGGCTGTAAAATGACTCTTCATTTCTTAGGTGTCCCTCTCTTTTATACTACTTTACACAGAC
>VYZR01078738.1:13119-23664 GCA_013400675.1 Oxylabes madagascariensis | reverse complement strand
AAATATCTGCTAAAAGCCCCCTCCTTCAGGTTTCCTAAATCACTTGGATGCTCTGCTGCCAGGTTCTGCCATGAGATTCTGTGGCATGGCACAAGCATCCCCCTGAAAAAGCAGTCCTTCTACAGCCATGCATTCTGAGAGTGGTTTAAAGCCCAGTAGTATGGAATTGCTTTAAGAAATCCTGGCTAAGAGGACAGATTTTTATGGTGAATACATTCATGTTAGCTGTGCAGAGCCCTCGTGAGGTCAAGGCCTGTTTTTTAGAAACCTAGAAACACTTAAATGTGTGTAAGGCCTCCAGTTGAGTTGTGCCATATAGATGGTAAATGAATCTTATTTATTAACGTCAAGATCAAGAGAGATTTTTTTATACTGGTTCTAATGTTCCAGTCAATTAAGCCCAGTGCCTGCATCTTCTGGACCAGCACCACATTCTTCATATAGCTGAGATAATGGAGGGGTGAATCCTTTGCCTCTCCTCTGCCTCTCTAGGTCACAAAGAAATAATGAAAACTAATGCAGTGAGGACATTGCCTCTTGTATCATGAGGACATTGCCTCTTGTATCACAACCTGGAGTTCAGAAAATTTCTTTTTTCTACATTATTTAACATAGCATGAGTGGGAGTGAGACTGACTTGTAGATCAATAAAATGTTTGTTCTGCATTTAAACAAAAGCTTCATCTTAGGTGTCCTCCTTTAGTCTGGTTCTACATGGTGAGTACCTTCAACTTTCAGCAAGGCAGGGGTGGCTNCTTAAAAAAAGAGGTAAGCAATAAATTATAAACACTGTGAACTAATTTTTTTTAATAAAAAATGGGAAAGAACTAGAGTTGCTTTTTACTAAGTAGTATGAAAGAACAAATATAAGCACATTCTGCTGTGGGCACTTGAGACCAAATCTAAAATTTTTTTAATAAATTTGTCAAGTAAAATCTGGCATTAACAAATGGCGTGGTGTATTTTTTGATATGCAAAAATAGGCAAACACATGTTAATGAGACAAATATTGCAGATAGGAACTGACACTTCACAGATTGCTTCTGATTTTTTCCTTAATTTTTTTTTAGTAGTGGTATTTGCAAAGAATTTAATATAAAGCAGTAATGGTCACCTCTGTGTAAGTAACACTTAAAGCTGAAGTCAGTTACACTGACTGAAACTACTTAATGAGTTGCTGAGCTATGCCCTTAATGAAAATATCTGCAGATATGAAGGAATGAAGACTGTGGGAGTTTAAGTGGATTAACTGTTTCAATAGGCACATTTTCAGAAGAGTGTTCTTTATATTTATGGTGGTTGTACCTATATGACAACATATTAATTAACATTTCACATGTCTTTTAACTTGAAACTGTACTTACTAATTTTTACATAAATTTCACCATACTAAAAAGTTACTTTCCACATAATCTCATTCTTCTTCTTTTTTCTTCTATTGAAGCCTTTATATCAAAGGAGTTTTTGATGATTATATTTGTCTGCCTTCTTAAGATGTCCTTATATTGATATGCCATTACTAGGAAGCCCCTCAAAGGTTGTTCACAAATATTGAATAGGTACAGATGTAGCTTTTAAAGATCCATTGTTCTCATTCTACATAAAAACATGGATGGGTTATTGAAAAATTAAATATTGGCAAGGGAAAAAGTTAAGCATTCTGTAAATGTTAAGTAATGTTTCGGGTCATTATTTCAGTTATAGACCAATCAGTATAATGGATGAAAAACTGCAAATCCTTTTCAAAATCAATTTCTTTAGTAGTTTATTACATTTTATAGAGAATTGAATATTTGTGGCTTACTTGGGTTTTATTCTTGATACCAATTATTAAAATATTGAACAAATATATGCTCTAACCTAAGGACAAGAATAATTTGCGTCTCATGAAATACATATCAAATGATGCATCGATTTTTAATTTTTCATTTATTTGAGCCATGAAAATATTTCCTTTTTGTTTTCAATGGAAGAAAGGCTCTTCAAGCTTCTGCTTGTTCAGAGGCATACTTGAAAGCATGGTGGTATTAGACATGTATCTTAACTGTGAAGGCTTTCTTGATTCCATTTTACACTGGAGTCCTGCCTCTGTTGTGGTTCTTGTTTAAACCATTAAAAATCCCCACATGCCTTAACCTTATTCAATCCAAATTTGCCGTTGTTCCTTTAATCTTGGTATCCTGCTTTATCTGTGCATGTAATTAATGACCAGGATCAGAAATAGACCAAGCCTGTGATGACAAATTCATGTTTCAGAAGGCAGATACACATTAATCAGTATCTTGTAAAAGGAAACAAGCTTGACCTGTCCTCTAGAATAGCACCAGTGCAACTTTTTTTCCTGTTCGTGTGTGAAGTGTAGCTGTCATATGTTAGATCACTGTATAATTAAGTTCCTCCTTAAGATTAACTGAATATTCTTTATTAGAATGTTCTAATACTCTTTAGCTTAATTACCTCAAACTTAGAAACCTGTATTTTAATGGAATAAATCTTAATTTCAAAGTAAAAATGAACCTATATCTAGATATTAAGAGCTGTATTTCTAACGCATCAGTCAAATATATTGTTTCTGTTCCTGGGTAAAAAACACTCCCTACAGTTTTAAATTTGACATAACTGTTTAATGGTAACAGCTGATCTGTTAATTTCCTTCTCTGTCTTCAGTATGAAGAAAACAGGCGCAGAAACCGGGAGAAACGACAGAGGATAATAAACGCTCACAAAGCCTCAGAGAAGTGAGAGGTGCTGTGGCTGGACAGCTGCAGCTCCACAGGGACTTTCACTTGGAAGCTGATGGAATACTTGTGTCTCATCACCCATGTTCAGCCTGTGGTTTGTGAAATGGTGACAAAATAAATGCATCTGATACATATTCATTCCCAACAAGGCAAACAATGTGAAAAAATAAATACAATACATCACTCACAACCTAACTAAGTTTTTGACCTCTAAAAGAAAACTACTGTGGCAACTTTTTGTTCTGGCAGTTTTATGATTGTTAAGTAATGAGGAATTGGTGTGTGTGACATACTGTGTGTTCAGGGCAGCTGTGTTCCCCACTTTGTACTGAGTTGCATTTATTTCCTTGCGTTTAGCAGTTTCTCTTTTGTATCTTGGGTTTTGTAGGAGTATTTTTTTGTTTTTCATTGCAAAACACGGAATTACTTTTTCCATCACTTTTTGTAATGTTGTGATAACACTTGTTAAATGGATTAGGAAAAAGAAATTTTAAACAGATGTGGCTTGAAATGGGAAATTGTCTATCAAGCAATAATTGGAGTTCTAGTATTTTTATTGGAGCTAAAAGGATGAAGCTGCTGTCTTCAGCTGAGAAGATTACAAATCCTCCCTGCCAACCATATGTACAGTGTAGACTGTTGTAAGACAATTTGTTCATCATACCCAAAGCAAGCGGCTTTAGAAATTCAGAATGGAACATTTCCAGGGATTTACAAAGCTTCCTCTTGATTTTTGTTGAGTACAATCAATGTGTGCTGAGTGATTTTTGAAGAGGAGTGCTGCCAAAAATACAAGCTAAAGTTCTTCCGTTTTCTCTGGTACAAAGGTAAAGTCAAGTTATGACTATTGAGCTTGAAGCAAAGCTGACACTGAAATGAAAGAAAAGTGTAACTTTCTCAGCCAAGTCAATGTGTATTGTGTTACCAAGTTGCCTTGATAGCCTATAAAAGGTGTTTATTTGCCATGAAACTGATGAAAGCCCAGAACAAGTCTTAGAATTCAGAAGACTGGATATCAAAATATACACTGGTTTGTCCAGTGATGGAGCTGCTTCTCTGTGTGTCTGCTGGATTCACCTTACTTTTAAATAATGCCTCTGTTCTGCCTAGCAGCAAAAGACTTCTATAAAAAAATAAATTTTGTTGAGCCAAACATACAAAGTATCTAGAAACCTTTTGGAAGAAAGGTGCCTGTTCTACAGTGAATTACATGGTTTGTTGTAAGAACCATTGTTGATACTCGAAATTGGTACATGCTCCTATTTTTGGAAGAAAATGGTATTTTGTGAGCTGTTTTGAAGTGTGAATTAGATAGAATAATTTTAGTTATTTTTCAATACCTGGATGAACCCAATTAAATCGGTAAAATTAAATCACAAATGTTTTCAGTGAAAACTCCAAGCAAAGCTGAAGCAATTGTTTCTGTATCTTGACACTCTGTTTCTTAGAACAAGTAAAGGATGCACTATTTGAATTACTACTTGAATGGTTGGAAGTGGTGCAGCCTTTATTGGTACTTTTCAGAGTATTTTCAAAGAGCACTTTGTAGTGAACTCCCCTATCTGGGAACTCTGCATCCATGATACTTCTTCCATTTGAGATGACACAACCTACTTCAGGCAAGCTCTTAAATAGGATTTGTAGTCTTTAAGTAAATAAATAAATTGAGAATTGTTCCAGAGATTAGGTTGAGAAGCTGATATCTGAGTGCAGAAGCACTGAAGCTTTTGTTTCTTTAATCAGCTTCTGCGAGTCCCAATCTTTCACACAGCAACAAAGTAAGAAACCAAGAGCCACTTAACACAGCTCATTAGTCAGAATCATGTTTGCAAAGATCAATGTGCTTAGTGAATGAAAGACCAAATGGCACACAGAATTCCTATTGATACTTTCAACTGCATTTATTTATAAATCTATTTTACAGATCAGCTTTGTTTACCTAGTGAAAGTCTGATCATGGCCTTCCTTCTGTCTCTCTTTGCTAATTGCCCACTAGTAGTGTGATATGAGAGTGCCCATTGATTCCTGTGGGTTTTGTTCCATTTGACAGAGAGTTCATGTTGCTAATTTGAGCTTGAATGGTGCAATAATACTGATGATTTATCTGACAGAGAAAGGGGCAAGGGTGAAATAGTAAATGTGGGTTTTTTTCTTGTTTCCTAAAGTGAGCTTGGATGAAATAAACCTTATCTCTATGGACTTTGAAGACACTTTATTGCAATGTCATTTGTCTATTGGAGCATTTTGCCCGTTGTTCTTTCTACAAGAGCGTATTTAAAAGAGAAAAGAAATTTGATGAAATTTGTGTTGAATTGCATGTGAGAAGCTCATGGGTGTTTCACATGGAAAGTGAAGAAGGGGAAAACAGGGCAAATGGCAGCTCTGGCCATAATGGTGAGGATTTTCCATATTGAAGTGCCATAAAAGTGTAGGTGGACAGGAGGACAGAGCAAAGGGAATTATAACTGTCCAGCAAAATCCCTCCAGTTTTATCAGAAACACCTGGTAACACTATTCATAGTGTACTCTCTATTGCTGGAAAACTAAATGACATTCTGTTTCCCTTAATTTTTTTTTTCTAATTTAGTTTTTGGTAGAAGGAAAAATACTCTGCTTATTATGTCCTTTGTTGCTGATAAAGACGATGTGTAGTTCCTAGGCCTTGAAGTAAAGCCTTGATTTAGTTGAGCTGACTGTACAATTTGGGTGAGGACTAGTCCTGTGAGTTAGTTATTCCCTCTGTCACTGGAAATCGCTGTAATGGATATTTCCGATGTGTTATGCAATTTGCTGAAGCTCCACACCTCATGTATGAGGCACTGCCCGTGCTTTAAAAAAATTCATGACAGCTAATACAAATTTTTTCTGATCTAAATGAATGGACACTTCTGTGGAATACCTAAAAGGATTTAAACAACTGGGAAACTGATAGCAGATTCTGATAGTTGAGTTAAAAATTAATTATTAACATTAGTGCTTAAGCAAAGGATATGCTCTACCTGGGCAACATAATGGATTTTAGTGCTGCAACTTATGTTACACATTGAGTTTTATTAAAATGGACTAGAATGGAGTATCAGCAAATCTTAGTGGTCCCATTAGATTGTTGATTTTACAGGCTCAGTGATAACCGTGCTGCTCATCAACAGAAACCTGCCTTGCAGTACATGAAGGTCTACTAATAAAAACTTGAAAGTGAATAGTAAATTCACATCAGGTTCCCCAAACCTACTTAAATTGCTGTGTACCAAAAAATATATCAGTGGGAACAAAATATATATTTAGCCTGAAAATGGTTCTTGTGGATCATCATGCTTTAAAATTATTCTTTTGAACTATTTGGTGACATTTTAAAGGCTGGGAACCTTCATATGGAGCTCTTGCTTTAACCAATGAGACTTTTATTGGTATTTTAATGCAGACCCTTAGATAAAACAAAATACATTTCAAAGATATAAGTGAGCAGAAAAATCTTTTGGGACATTAATTACCTGAAAGATGTTACTGATGGTTTGACAGAACTCATTCCCAGTACAGACATCAACCATCCAGAACCTGGAGATTTGTTTCAGCTTGGCAAAAGCATCAAATGCCTTGACGAGTATGGATATGTGTGGCTAAGTTACATGAACGCTGATACGACCATGTCATCCCCAACACTGAGGTGCTGAGAGCAAAGGACGAGTTTTGTTAGCATGACATTAGCGGTCTAATTTTTACAAAAACCTTTGATTGAAAGCTATTCATCGTGACCTTTGCTGCCAGCAGCCCGACGCTTGAGCTGTTCGACTTGCAGTAAATCTGATTTCCCCTCCGGCCCGGGCTGAGGCGGCCGCTCCCCGCGCTGCCATCACCGCGCTCCGGCTGTGCCACGATGCCAGCGGCGACTGCGGCTCCGTCCCGGCGGTGCCACCTGGAAATCCTCGTTACAGACTGCCAGCAAGAACATCGGGGATATTTTGGTATTTTTCCCGAGCGCTGGCAGAACTGCCCGCTGTCAGCCGACAGCCACCGGACGTGATCGCGCCCGGACCGGGACGGCGGCCGGTTCGGAGCTGCGCAGGGCGGCCTCCGCTGCCTCCCGGGGCCAGCCGCCAGCGCTGGGCGCTGCGGGATCACCGGGACCGCCAGCGCCATCTCCACTCACAGCCTGGCGACCGGGAACGTCGCCGGGCTCGGCGGCCACCACCGTATCCCGTTCCCCGTATCCCGTTCCCCGTTCTCCCCATCCCGTATCCCGTTGCCCTCATCCCGCCGCCCGTTCCCGCACCCCGCGCCGCGGGGCTCGGCAGCGCCGCCCAGCGGCCGCTCCGTCCCGCGGGAGGCGGCGGCCTCCCCGCCGCGCGGGCGGGGCTCCCTCAGGCCGCGCCGCCATCTTGGCGGGGCTGTGGGCGCTGCTTTTGCCCCGCCGTGGCCGTGTTGAGGTGTTTGTCGGTCTCTGCCCAGGTGCTCAGCCCATGTAAGAACCGGGTGCTGAGTGCTGGTGAGGTGCCCCTGGATTCCGTGCAGCCCAACCACAGTGTCTGCCTCTGATAAAACGAGATGCGCACTCTTCCCTCATGGGCCAGAAGTTGTCACAGCTACCCCTGCCTTGACATACTCTGGGGATAATGCTGATCGCTCGTTGATGAGGAGTTCTCTTGCACAATCCTACTTTAGTTTATCACCCCCTTTTTTTATTTATTGAAATCAAGTCCCACGTTATGCTAGGAACGGCACTGTTGAAATTAGCTAATGTGGTTGGACTTTGCTGTGTCCAGTGCTGAGCAAGACCCAGACACAAGTGTAGCCACAAACCACAGCAGGGATTTGCACTGATACTACCAAAAATCCTCTCTATGATGTTTGGTAGGATTAGAAGACTACATCTCACTCTCTTCCACCCCCTAGATTGGTTATAGTTATAGCTATAAGAGATATTTTAGAAACAGCTATGTTGTGCCCTAATGCAGGCATTCCTGTTTTCCAAAGGTCAGCAGGATGTTGGAGCTGGCTGATGCACCTGGCTCTGGAAGCAGCCAGGAATAAAAGGTCATCCTCAAAGACAACTAGTATGGATGAAGTTTTGATTTATTAGTGATTCATTTTGTGTAGCATAATGCTTAGTTTATCACTTGCTCTGGGTATTCTGTAATATTGTAATTATTTATCCAGTGGCATCTTAGACCATGCATGCAATGCATAAAACAATCCACCTCAGGTGTCTTTGTTAATTGAAAACTGCAGCTTTTAATTCTTAACTTTCTTTTAGCTTTCAGAGTTACATATTTGTGTGGATTATTTAGCTGTGTTTTGGTTTGGTTCATATTCTGACATTCCTGGTAATGAATATATGAAGTACTTTGTGTCTAAGTGGCATTAGTTAGACAGCTGTGGTTGCAAACAGCCCACATAATCATATTAAATCAATATTAAATGTGTGCTACTGAATAGTTGTCTTTGGGATGCTGATGGTCCCAATTTAATTTAAACTTCATCCCACTAGTGCTTCCAAAAAACCTCAGAGGAAAACAAATCAAAAATCAAATCCCCAAACGAGTAGCTCCAAATGGAATAACAGATCTTTCATAATTGGTCCACAGTGGCTTCATTTAGGTGGATGTACAAGTGTGTGGTGTGTGGCAGCAAACAGACCAAAACCTGTTGGCTCTTCACTGCAAGAGAGGGAACAACTGTGGAGAATTGGTGTGAAGATGCATTTTTTTTTTTATGATAAGAGTGTTTATTTGAACTAGGAGAATAGGAAAGGCTCATTTATGATATGTCGTGTGAGGAGAAGATGTAAATACTAGAAGTTTCTTCAGAAAGCCAGTTTGTCCTCAGTGTGATGCAGCTGTGCTGCTTCTTGGTTCTGTTTGCAGAATGGCCAAGAATAGATGGTGAGGGCTGAAGAGGGGCAGCAAGAAGGAAACCTTACACTTTCCTCTGGAGCTGCTTGGTATTCAACATGGAGACTCTTAAATCACCTGGTTAAAACAAGAGCTAGACATTCTGCCTTGGATTTTTTTTTGGTGCTGGGCTTGTGTTCATGGGCTTCTGTTTCTGTGCTTGGGGCTATGTTCAAGGTGAGGGCAAAAATGGTTTAGTTGGTCTAAATCTCCTGGTTGGGAAGTTGCAAATTATTCCAGGGAGTGGTGCATTGAGTGGAAACCAATGCCAGTGTTCAGTACTCACTGGAGATGTTGTAATTTTATCTCTAGTCATTAATTAGGTCTTACAATGTTTTAGAAGAGACTGCATACAGAAGTTGTGTACTATATGTATTATGGGAGAAACAGAAAGTGAAGATACCTGCAACGGAAGTGAGAATTCTCCCTTTGAACAGAACAGCAGGAAGGGAACTTGGTTTCTTTGAAAATATGTCTTTTAATGAATATCTGAGGAAGAACTTGGGACATTAATCATCGGGACTTTTATTTGTGGCTTGATGTCGTTACAGATCATCAGGCCAGTTTTAGTGTATTGTGGTGCTGTTAAGGTGAAGTTTCCTGGTGCCCTTACACCAAAAGTGGTGCTTAAGAGATGTAGGTCGTGCCTGGCAAGTATGGCTCAGGTGAACCTGGTCTCTGTTGTGTCCATTCCTTAGTTGTGTTCCTTCCATTTGCTGCTGCTCCAGAAGTTGCCCAGCAACTCTTGTCTATTTTATGCAAGTGAGTTATTAAGAAATGGGAAGAGGAAGAAGTCAAGGCTGAAATGTTGGATTGTCGAAATTATTAGTAGCATGTAAAACTCGATTTGGAGTAGTGTTGTGTGTGTGCATGTGTACCTGTAGCTGTATGTATAGATATGTATAAACGTATAAAGAAAGAAAGGAGATGACCCATTTAGCCAGCATTTCCAGTATGGAAGAGTTACGGTCCTTGTTCACCTCTCAAGGTGTCTGATGGATCAAAACCCAGCAGTACAACAGTGCAGCCTTAGTGAGGGCGTTTACTTTTATTTGGGGATTTTGATTCACCATACGAAAAGTGAAAAAATATTACCAAAAATCAAGAGCGAAAACAAAATACGTTAATCTTTCTGTTGTCTTTTGACGCACTGCAAATAGGCATTTGAATTTAGGTGTTTTTGACTTTGCTTTGACAGTGAGAGAAGTTAAAATAGCCTAGCAGCAGCAAGAAGTTTTGAATTATCATCTGCCACTGTGCTAACCTGCATTTTAGAATTATTTCAGCTAAGTGCAGAATTATGTTCTGAGTCTTAGCATTCCCAAACAAATCAGATCACTGATGTAATGATGTGAATAGTGTACAAATACAGCAAATAAGAATTGTGCTATTTTTCAGCCCATGGGAAAGAATGACTGACTAGTAGATTTGCATATAGACTACACAGACACTAAGTATTTTTCCTTAAATAATTACAATAATTTCTTATAATAAATACCTTTATTTCAATTTGATCAGCAATGACAAGTAATGTGAGTTATTTTTGTTGGTGCCATAAAATCTTTTAAGTAATTAGGGCTTACTCTTCAAAATTAAATCACCATGTTTCATCTTCATTTGAGCTTTCTACAAAAGTGGTGGTGGATAAAGACTTGAGCACAGCCCCTTGGGGTCTGTGGTACATTGCAAAGATCCAGTATTTAGCAGATAAAGCCAAAATCAGCCCAGGGAAACCTCAAGTCTGTTGAGTCCTTTAGATTTGAGCTAGTGATGGGCTCCTCCAAAACCCATGGTCTTAAACAGCTGTGAACTTAAATTCAGATTCAGATCTGGTTTTGTTTTACAACTTCCTCTAATCTTTGTAAGCAGAACCAAAACCATGGTTTCAAGTCTCTTTTGTCCTGAAGATTAGATGC
>VYZR01078737.1:19544-60324 GCA_013400675.1 Oxylabes madagascariensis | reverse complement strand
AAAAAAAAAGAAAGCGTAGTAGAACCAGCCAGTGCCAGTTTGTTTTCCATGTTTTCTCTGTAAGGGATTAGTTGTAGTAACAGATTTCATGTGCCAGAAAGTGGGTGAACATTAACTATTTTGTCATGCACTGATCCTTCCCACAGCCCTGCAAAATTTGAAATGCAGTAATGGTTATTCATTAACATTTCTTTGTGTCTACAGGAAGTACATTTACTATGTAAACATGTTTTATATAGAACATACAGCTGTTTTGAACGAGCACTCAATGAAACATAAGAGTACAGTGCCTACGCTGCCACTTCAGAAACTCTGAGATACCACGGCATTGTTTTGGAAGAGTGAACACACAAAGACCTGGTGGAAGTTACTTAAAAAAATCAAAAATCTTTTATTTGCTCGATTGTTTTGTATCTAAAATATATCTGCACACTGAACTATTAATGTGCAATTTTTAGAAGTGGAGTGGGGGGGAATGTGGGGTTTTTTGCTGATTTTAAGAGAGATCCCATTAAAGAAAAAATAGTCAAGCACCATTGGATAGTCCATTTTTCATAGACTGTGGAGTATATTGCCACCAGGAATAAAACAACTTACGGCATGCAGATAGTGTGCCTAGAATACCTAGAAGAATCATAGGCTGCTTGTTCTGAGAATGTCAGTCTCAAATCTATGAGGAACTTTACTAGTAAATCTACATCCTTGGTTAACAGGTGGAATTGTGCCAGATATATCTTTCTGCAAGCAACTCCACTGGCTGAACTTCACTTCAGGAGCATTTTATGGAATTGGGATGTTTTCTGAAATGGTGAGGAGTGATTCTGTTTCCCAGAAACAGCAGTCACGGTGTTTTGGGCTGTGCTTTGCCTCTAGGTGACCAAAGCTGTTTTGACCCTTCAGAGGTGCAGAATGATGTATTTACCAAGGTACTTCTCAAACTGTACCTTGAAAACGTGGGCTGTACACATTGGCTAGGTTACCATTCAAGGTTACCATTCCAGAAGAACTCTAGGGCTGACAAGCATAGGTGTGCTGAGGAGAGGGGTTGTGTACAGCAGGCCAAGCCCTAGGACAGCTCTCCCCTGCACAGAGGGGCAGATGTTGAGGTACCAAGTTAGCCAGTGTTTGGACCATGGGCTTCTATACTGTGGGTTTGTGTTTGACCTTTAGGTGCGAGAATCACAGAACCACTGAGGCTGGAAAAGACCGCTATGATCGAGTCCAACCACTAGTCTAACACTACCTTGATCAACACTAAACCATATACTCAAGTGCCACATCCACANTCACCTTGTTAAACAATAAACCCTGTCCTCAAGTGCCACATCCACACTTTTTTTTTTTTTTTTTAAACAATTCCAGGGATGGTGATTCTGTCTCTTCCCTTGGCAGCCTGTTACAATGCCTGACCACCATTTTGGTGAACAAATTTTTCCTAATATCCAGCCTAAATCTTCCCTGGTGCATCTTGAGTCCAATTTCTTGTCCAATCACTTGTCATTTGGGAGAGAAGACCAAGTCTCATCTGGCTACAATCTCCTTTCAGGTAGCTGCAGAGAGCGATAAAGTCCTTCCTAACAATCCTTGCTCAGAAAAGCCCAAGATGGAAGAATGGAGTCCTGGTTGTCTAACCAGACCTATATGCACCTTTTATTAAATGTTAAGGAAGGGGAGAGTTTCTAGTTGTATTAATGGGAAAATAATACTGCCCTTAAACTGGCCGGGTAGTACAGTGATAGGAGATGACAATTAGATGAGCTCATAAATTTTGAACTAATGGCATCAGTACAAAAGCAGAAGGTTAATTCTACACAGTTGATGAAAAAAAATAAAAAATAATAATAATAAAAAAAAGCTGCAGTTGACCCTTCAGGATATAATGCACTTGTGTCAACATGGACTCTGCCCAAACATTGTTCTGCTGTGGAAGCAGCTGGATGCCCTGCCCTCTGGTTTATATAGCACCAAAGGGAAGGGGTAAGGAGAGATGATGTGAGCAAAGAGGGAGGAGAAAAAGAGGCAGGAGGGATGATAAAGCAAACTGAGGCCATGTCTTCAACACCATGCTCTAAACTGAAAATGTTCTCCAGCTGACTCTCCCAGTGCTCATTTCTTGATATTTAGGAACCCGCATCAGCAGAGAAAGAGTGTCTGTCTCAAAGTCACAGGCACTGTGACGAGCTACTTCCTTTACAAGTATTTTTCTCTAGGACGGTAGACAGTGATGGAGAAAGGGGCAGGGGAGAGAGTAATGGCTATTTCTGTCTGGCATCTAATATTCAAGGTCTAATTTATAGCATTCCATGTAGCATGATGGTGTCATTTTAATGGTGTGTTAACACTGAAGTCTGGAATATTTATTTGGTTGAAAATGCATCTGATACTAAATACACCTCTAGGGACATGGCTGTGGGATGATTACAGAACTGATGGCCATCAAATTGGTAGTATTTCTCTGTCCTCCTGAGTCTTCTGTTGTAAAAGTGGGACAGGGTGTTTTCTGGTTAAGAATAATGGTCTCTGTGCTACCCTTGGGGGCAGATGTGTCCCAGCACCTGCGCTCTGGATCCAGGATACAGTGCTTCTACACAATTATCTTCCAGTTTGCTGTTAATTTCTATTCAAATTAATCAGTAGTTACTTGACATGAGAAATCACATTGTGAGCGTTAAAGCTTTACCACACACCATTGTTGTTTATTTATTTACAGTCTATTATTCATGCTAGAAATAGTGAACAATTTAAACTGATTTGTAACTCTTTTTTTTGGCTTTAGTCTCCCATGTGATTTGCATATGTATTATAAAGTGGGGTGAGAAAGGAGGTTACTGTGAAACTGGATTTTTTTTTTTGTTCATTATCTATATCAGCTAATATGAGATAGTGCCCAACAGAGTTTCTTAGTGTCCCTTACTTTTAAGTAGGTGAAAGTACTGAAGCAAGACAGACACTGATGTCAGGAAAGAGCGACCACATATGCAAATAGATGTACTTGATTCATGGAGTTTAATTTAACATGAGCGATGTCAAACCTATGCTGTGGATATTTTGAGAGTTTGTTTTCATTAACATTCAAGCAAGGTGCTGTCCTGTCTGTGGGAAAGGCAGGATGTGTGATGGAGGGAGCCCTGCAGCCCGGCATCTGCAGCGTGGCGATCTATAGCTGTGAATTCTGCAGGCTCTGAGCAGAAGGGTGTGAGCGCGAGTGCACTGGCCATGTACCTCAGTGGGTCAGTGACAGTGGGGATTCTCTTGCCAACAGTCTTGCTGGATGGCAGGGATTGCAGCTGTTAGCAATCAAGAGGAAGCTTTCATTTCCTTTTGACTTTTACAAACTGGCCTAATATCAGTTCTATTTATTCAGGTGTTTTTATACAAATTTTCCAAAGATACCGAGTTTGACCTTTGTGTACGTAGTTTCCCCTCCAGTTAGTGAAAACCATTTAGAAATGTCAAGGATGGGACTAGAAGGGACCTCCTAGGTGCTGTCTGCTGCTGGTTTGGTCAACCAGATTGCACCCGATCATTTTCAGCTCTGTCAAATATCAGAAATAATCTGTCTCTCCTACTCATCTGTTTGCTGTACTGCTGTACCAGAACCTTGTCCATGTTGCTTAGAAACCCTCTTCTAGTATCCAAGTTTCTTTTCACAGCCCATTCATATTAATTGGTTCTTGTGCCAATATTGTCCCCTAGTTGGGTGACTCTGCTCTCTGTCTAATGTTTGCCTATCACTTCACTGTATTTATAATAAGGAACCATATCCTTTCTCAGACTTTATTTTTTGTGTTAAGCAAGCACAGTTTTTTTAGTGTAGACTCATAAAATAGGTTTATTTCATGGGTATGCCCAGTAACATTTCCCTGCACCTGTTCTTGTTTTAGTTCCTCATCTGTAGGACCAGTCTTGCCTAAGATTGATGTCAGATTAACTGAAATAATTCCCACACACGCTCTCAATACTAACATGACTTTTTCAGATCCTAATTCCAATTTCTAGCATTTATGTGATCTTTGCTTAACTCAATACACTTTTTGAGGTGAGCATTCATCCAAATGGGCTTGATGCCATCCTCATAGAGTTCTCCTTTAGACTCACGGTTTGTTATTAGACAAACCTTTCAGTTAGTATNCACTTTTTGAGGTGAGCATTCATCCAAATGGGCTTGATGCCATCCTCATAGAGTTCTCCCTTTGGCCAGAGGTTTGACATTTCACATCTATTTTATCTTGGAAGACATTTCCAAGTTTCATGTGAAATCCCAGTTAATGAGATTTTGAACCCAGTTCACTAGACTACCACAACCCAATGAAACTCTCAAATTTCATCAGATTCCCAAATTTAATTCCTATCACTTTATTCCATAAGCAGAAGCACAAAGTTAGGAGTTTATTTTGTTTCTGTAAATGCATGTAGAGTGCTTTTGATTTCAGCCCTGCACCCTTGTCATGGGTGATGTGAATGGGCAATGGAGCCTGTGTGCTGCTGCCATGGGCCAGTGCCCCAAGATGGGCAGGTGTTCCCACCTGAGACAGGATGTGCAGATGCAGAGACGAGAGCTCACTCCAGGAGAGGTGGACACCCACCCTTGGCTCCATCCCACTTCTGCAGCGGCGTGTTTGAACAAGAAGAAAGAACGCGGTTGGTAATGGAATGAGTGAAGTTTTACAAGGAGAGCAGGTGTGCCTGCTTGAAAGATAAACTCTCCCCCCATGTGATGATAAGATAAATGATCTGAACTTATGATTTAGTTAAAGTTTCTGCCTTTAGCCTGCTGTGTACACAGCACCTTGCTGGATAAGCTGCCCAGAACTGCATGCCTTTGTATGCACAGAGCTGTAATAGTCAGCAATATCATTCTCTCACCCTGTGTCCTTAACTAAACAGCCTTTAATCATCATACATTGTTATTATATGTTCCTTATTATACAATGCAGCAGCTACCTTGCATTAAAAAAGACCAGTGCCTACATTAAATATCATCATTGGCTGTGTCCTGAGGATCTTGTTTCACTGTTATTTCAGGCTGTCACGGTTCTCCAGAGCAGTATTTAAGCTATGTCTGAATTTAGGCAAATGTTTTTTGTTCATGTGCCTTGAGAATTAGAGTTAATCCATCTTTCTCACCAAGAGAAAATTCCTCCAGAGGCATCTTGCTCTTGTTTCACTGCTTATTGATTATCACTCCCAGTTTGCACGTTACTGGCTGTGGTGTTCCAGCTGCATTTGAATGAGCAAAAGAAAAGCCAGCTGGTGCTCTGTTGTTCTGATTTTTATATCAGCATTTTGGTTTCAAAGACATTTATCTAATCTCATTAACTGGCTTTACCAAGAGGATTTCCTCACAGACTTAACTGGGAGAAAACAAATAGGCAGCAAGGAGGGGGTGGTGGAGGACGTCTTCTGTTATTCTGCACAGAAGCACATTCTTACCTACTGGGAGAAAAAAATAAATCAAGTTTGCCATTGACTCAAATGCTGACACGTTCTGACTAAGGCAAAGCTCTTTATTTTCCCTTATGTGAATGGCCTGTAAGAAGGCAAGGCCATGGGCATTTTCTTTCCATGCAAGTGCAGAGAACAGGCCAGAAGGCACAACCTGCTCCATGAAAAAAGGCAGGAAGTGAGCCCATGCTTCCACTCAGAGGAATGAGGCCAGGGGACTGGGGACTGTGGCCATGTCCCCCGGCACCTCTCTGTTCTCCCTTTCGGGTGAGAAATCACTTGTTTTGTATGGAGCTTTCTTGCATGAAAAGCGTGACTAAGAGTCATGTGTGTAGAGTGCAAAAATGGAGCAGATTTGGGGAAATTACTTCTAATGGCACCTACACATTTGGAATCTCTAAGGTTGAGGGCAGAAGGCATGCAGCCTAAGGTCCAATGTCCCAATGAGATATATGGACAAGTCACGGTATTCATAAATTCAGAGTTATATTCAATGTAAGGTAAAATACAATGAATGTACAAGCATTACAAGAGCGTATAGTGACAGGACTAGGGGGAATGGCTACAGCTGAAACAGCTGATTTAGAAGACAAAAAAAAAAAAGGATGTGTGAGGGAGAGAGAGCTACACTTTCTCATGAATAAAATGCAAACAAATCGTACCTGTCCTTATGTTTTATTATCAGTATAGTCGAGGCTCCTGGTGTTGCGCATGGGCTGGCTTGTTTCCTTCCTTTTTTCTTTTCCTCATCTCTTCCTCTATGCTTACATGAAAAACTCATGTTGATTCCTAAGGAATCTTTCTAGATTAGTGATAGCAATGAGGGGCTTTTAACTGCTGGAGAATAAAGGATGGTCCTGGGCTAAGTCAAGGGACTGGTAGATGGCTTCTTCTGCCAGGAACAAAAGGGAGTTTCCAGGGAGTTATTGTCCTAAAGTCCCATGCAGAACAAGATTGGTAAGAGCTACTAGCTTTTCCTAGCTCTCTCTCTATATGCTGGGAATTGTCCACAAAGGAGACTGTATTATCCTGTCTAGAGAGAGAGCTGCACAATGAGGCATTCACATCCCATGCCCATCACAGGTATTGCCATCCATGAACAAGCACAAAAGCCTGCCCAATTGATTCAGAAGTATTTGAGATCACCTGCAGATCAAGCCCATTCACTTATCCTCACTGCTTAGAGTGTCTGCCCAACTCACCTTTAGGCATGGCTGGGCAAACCTTACTGCAGCTTCCAGTCTGCTCCAGCCACCTTCAGCTTCCAGCCACCAAGGCTGTGAGGCAGTGAATTGCACAGGCATGAGCTGGGAGTTCTGAGTTACACACTGTAGCCTCTCTGGGAGCTGAAGGATGGCATGCTGGAGGGCCCCACCTCCTTCCAGTCTGCAAAGCCATCCTGCCCTGTCACAGTAAGCTTGCACTGCCTCTTGCTCAAGTGTTTTGTAGAATAACATACACCAAGGGGTCCAGTCTGAGGGCACATCTCATAAAATGACCTCAATAAAGGTGTGAAATAGAGGGCATCAGTGCATCTACCATGATGAAAAGCTACATGGTTTTCCCCAGTGAACATATCTCCAACAACACCTACATATCTGTAGGCTCAGCACCTGTCCTCATGGAGAGGCAAAATAAGTGAGTGTGTGAGAGGGGCTGAATTTAAAACAATGCTCTGAATCATCTCCTCAAACAGATGTCTTTGTTTGTCACAAAAGAACGTCTATTGGTTGCTCCACTTAACTCACCTCCAGAACCAGCTAAATGTTGGCAGCGCTCCATAGAAAATGAGTATGTCCAAGCTGGAAGTTAACAGAGTAGCCACTCTGGATTATGTCTCTATTGCAGCCATATTCTGAGATGACAACAGCTTCTTGGTACTCCACGTCTTGCATTGTGCATCCTAAGTGGAGAATTTTATTGTGTGAACGGATTTGTTTCCTTCTCTACTCTAATTTAAAACACATTTAATCAAACAGGGGCTCTTTGAAAAGCTGGATGCTCAGTGTAGTGATGACTTTTAATTTTAAGACGGAAGTCATTGTCCCCATGGTCTGAACCCAGACTATCAGAAAGAGCCTAGCTAAATAAACCAGCCAGTGGTCTTCTTTTCCCAAGAAAATTGAGTTCCCTGTACTAATAATAAGGCTTGTGTGTTCAGTAAGTGAAGCTTTGTTGGAGCATCCTCCTAGGGTGTGATAAAGTCCATTCCAAATTTTTACTTCACCACCAAGTAAGAAGCAGTGTTTTCCACCTCTGGGAAATGTTTTTGTGTTTGTTCAGCGTCAGTCCAAAGTGAGACAAAATTGTCTTTAACCAGAATTTTCATTGTGGGATCTCTCACAGCCCAGTGTGGGGTCTCAGGGAAGGGTCTTGTCTTTGAGCTGTGAGCTGTGGACTCCCACTGCTGCACATTCAGCCATTTCCAAAGCTACGTCCTTAGGGGTTCTCTGGGGCTGCAGACCAAGTACAAGCATACAAAGGTACAGACAGACTTTGTGCCAGACTCTAACATAGTGTTACAAACTGCTTAGAAGATCATGAGAGAAAGATCTGAAGAAATAATAAGCACACATACACACACACACACAAATATATATGTCTCAATTTTATTTCTTATCCTTCAGCAGAGTTGGGAAGGGGTGAAGCTGTCTAAGTTTTTCAACTTCTTCTCCATTTGATAGTCGTTGTTCAGGATCATGGCTAGGTAGATTTGTTCTTTCTGTCCCACAAGGGTTCCCTGATTCAACTGAAAGTCCTGCAAGAATGTGTACCTCCTATTTCCTCTTTTTCATCTGAAGCTTATTATTTAGTCCCTCTTTAGGCAATTTTGCATCCTCCTTCTTACTGACAGTAGCACTACTGCTGTTAGTTTGCCTCCATATAGCTGTTGAACTGTTTCCTTGCCCAAGTAGTCTCTAAATATTCACAGTTTTGGATCAATGCACAGTTAGTAAGTGACTGACAACAGCGGAGAAATGCTTCAGTTTCCACAGTAAAAGAGGGATTTCATTCCATCACAATATTTTATGGCTTAAGAGGGCCATCTGAACTGCCAAACTCCTACCATAATTCTTGAATTGCACATAGATAAATAGAAGTGTTATCTTGTGCCACTGCAATGCTAAATCTTTTTTTTCCCCACTGATTAAAATAGATATAAATATGTTATATATTATATAAGTCACACCCACTTAGTGGAGATTGAAGCCCACAACAAAGATTTCTCACTTCAAATTGCACTTTGAGAAATATCAGTTAATTTTTAATAAATTTAATCTAAGAGCTTGTGTCTTTTATTGTCCTAGTTTCTTAATTAAATGCCATATGGTACCAGGTGAAATGCTTTGTGGAAGAAATCTAAGTCTCCTGTGTAATTATTTTGCCCTTATTAATCAAATATACGGCCCAACAGCTGTTGAGCATCCTGTGTGCAATACTTCTTCTATATCTCATCGTGGCAAAGTACCCATCTCCAGGCTTGAAACAGCCACAGGAGCCAAAGCTTAGAAGGCATTTTCTAGGTTTGCACACTAGGTGCATTTCTGTTCTGACTTTTTTGTGCATATTTAATCAATTTTGTGCAAGTATCCAAGCAAGGTGAGTGTAATATATTTGTAAGGAATTCATTCAAAGTTTGCCAATCACTTAGGAAACAAGATGACTTCACTATCAAAGTTCACAGGGATCTGTCAGTTGTAGTTTGGAAGAAGCACAAGGTCATGACTCTTCTTTTTTTTTTTTTTTTTTGGCCATGAAATATTGTACAGAATGATGACTTGATGTAGATGAATGCTTATGCTCCACAGCTGGGATGTGACTGATTTAATGAGGTGTTTTGTGGACTTGACTGTACATCGAGACCACATATTTCATCTCATCTAGCAAAGAAGTAATGCCAGAATTCAGGTCCAGCTTCACTTATGGATAAATCTACCTTAGATTCCAACTTAAATATAAAATGTTGACTCCCCTTCTGAAGTTGGCTATTCCTGAGTTTCTCTCTAGGCTATGGATATCTATAGTGCCTTTCCTTTTCTGGTATACTTGTGTGTTAAAGAGACCCAAAGCCACCCAAGCTTTCCCGGTGTGTATTCCCTCCCTTTTTCTTCCCCTAGTTCTGTATTCTCAACCCTCCTGTCAAACATTGGGAGCATGGGCCGTGGTCTCCACCGGAGGGAGCTGGAGGCTGAGCTGGTTCCCACCCTGCAGCACCATCCTCCTTCCCCTGGGGCTGCGCTGGTGGAACAAGCCCTTCATCCTACCGCCCATGCTTCCTTTGGTTATTGAACTTGTGGGGAAGACAAAACCTGAAAAGCAACTGGCCAAAGAACATACATTGTTAGGTCAAATATTAATTACCAAGAACAGTAAATCTTGCCAGAATTTTTCTTTGCTGTATCGTTCAACGTTCCTCTTCTGTGTATATCACTAGAGATTTTCTTCATCCTTTAACCTCTTTTTGATGCCAAGTAAATCATTGTCCCATCTCCTTCGTTACTCCTTTGAAATGCCATCATCTTGTGAGAGTCTGAGGACAGCCATTTGCCATAAGGTGAGACAAGAGCCATCAGCTATGGATGAGTTAAGAGGAACTCAAATCAAAACCTACCCTTCTTCTAGTCCCAGTCTTCTCAGGTTATAGCATCTTTCAGCTGTAATGCAGAAGCTGCAGTTTTAAGGTGTTTGTTGGAGCCAGTTTACCCAGCTGCCCATGGGGGATGTTTTATACTCAAAGAGAAGTGGCTGTTACTTCTCTAGGCAACTCTTGTCCAGCATCACTGTGTTATCCGAGCATGGCTACCACCCTGCATGAGCGCTGAGAAATTTGAGCCTATTTTAGTGAAGTACTTGCCTCCTGCTCTATATTTCCCAGCAGGTGGAAAATTACAGATGCAGCTTTCTTGAAGAAAACATGCAAGAACAAGCAGCTGTTTTGAGTAATAAGGACCCATCATTTCTGCAGATGACTGGTCACCTGAACTTGGTTTTACAGGTCACTAAAAGACGATACAAGGTTTATGCGAAAGGACTCACCTGGAACACAAGTGATTTTGAGTATGGTGGTGGACTTATGGCCTTCTGTGAAGAAAAAGATTAAACTGCATCTATTTACATATGTGCACTCATAATTTGTATAAACCCAGATGTTAAAACACTTGCATATCCCTGCATAAATAAATAGCAAATAAGGACAAGATTTCTGAATTTAGGATGCCTTTTTATTGCATGTTCTTGAAGGATTTTTCTTTTCTGAGTACAAAGCACAATTTCCTTTGAAAAAAGAAAATCAACATGCACCATAAATGACAACTTGTTATGGATGTAAATATTAATTATACATTGAAATTCTGGAACTGTTTTTACTAGAAGCTTGTTAGCTTGTTAATTATCATAATTATCATACAAGGGGAAAAGGAAGAGAGAGAGAGAGACTGATTAGTGTTGGTAATTTGCCTCATCCTTTTTGTGCTGTTGCCCCGTTTTTTTTTTTTCATTTTGGAAAAATTAATTCTGTGAAATTATCACTAGGGTGCTGTGTGCTCCAGGACGTGTCTGTATGATGCGGCATTGTTCTGGCAGAATGCAGACTTAATTCCTGCTTGGCACCTTTCCTGTCCCTCTCTTCCATGCCACGCTGGAGTCTGCCAATCTTGGGCAATGCTGTATCATGCACTGCTCTACCCTCAAAATAAAACTGAAATAACAATAGGGACAGACACACAGTGCTCCTGAAACCTCAGACACATATGGGTTGGCACAGAAATAAAGGTAAATGGTGGTGTTTTAATTACAGTATAATAGAGGTACATTACTCCTAATGGGCACAAAGCTGTTAGTGCATACCAGTATGCACCATAGCCATTCTCAGTGTTTTGGAGTGGTCTTGGAGTAAGATTTCTCCTCTTGCTGACTTTTAATGGACTCTTTGTTTTTTTTCTGCTTGCACCTATAGGACAGCCCTGGATATTGAGAGAGGAGAGCAAAAAAAAGGAGAGAAAAAAAAATCCCATATAATGTTTGCTCATGTGAGAGTTTTATTTAACTCTGAGGCAGGAAAAAAAGAAAGTAGATTTAAATATATTTTTCATCACAGCAAAAAATTGCCTTTCAGGTTATTATATAGCCTCCTGGGTTGCCCAGGATACTCAGGAAAGATCTGGAAAAAAGGTGGTTGTGAATCCACCAAATCTGCAAAGAATACAGAATAAGTCAAATTCTGAAAAGTCTGTGAACAACTTCAGAGGCACCTTATCTGACTAGATGAATGGGTGACATGGTGTCATACAAGGTTCAGCTCTGCTCAGACAAAGTGTTGCACACTGAAGGGGAGAAAAAAATGGATGTGCTCATATGCCTTGCAGGGCTCTCAATGACCTGCAGTGGCTTGGGAAAGGCAGCTGAGTGTCACGGTGGATGTCTCAGTGATCATTTGGATGCAGAGCACAGCTCTAATTTATTGGCCAGGCAAGATGTTAGACCGCAAAAGGAACAGGATAGAGAATAATGTGTAAAATGCAAGCAATTAATTATGTAAGTCGATGATGCATTCACATTTGGAATAACACATGCAGGACTGGACACCCAATATTCCCAAGTTTCACAAGGAGCCTGCACCAGAGCAAGACAGAGTTCAGAGAAAGGTGACAGGAATGGAAAAGGGCGTGTGAAATTTCACATCTGAGAAAAGACTGAAAAGACTGGACATTTTTAAAAAACTGAAAAAGTGCTGATGTTGTATAAATACCATAAAAGTAGGTTGTGATACACTGCTAGCAAACAGAAAACATATTTGACCTGTGTTACAATTCAGAAACAAGAGGGGAGTGAGCGATTTGGAAAAAAAGTAATTTCAGAGCTAATTAAGAACAGAAATTGTTTAGTACATGTATCATTTGCCTCGATGCCACCAGACATCAGTTGCTAAACCTGTAACAATGAGTGATTTGTCATGGTAGGAGGGGGCTTGTGGAGTGAATGGCAGGTGCTGCAGACCCACCACCCATGCTATGTGCCCTTGGGACTTTTACATGGGACTACATCTGCTCTGATCCCACAGAAGAGACATTCAGTGGCAGAAGGCCATCCGTTGCACTCCTGGTGTGTGCACTGTGGTTTATATTCATCCACTGGAAAGGCACTAGGTAGAAACGATCACTCCACCCTGTGAAGCAAAGTGTGGTATTTGAGGACCACAGGGAGAAACAATTCAAAATCACATCTCAGAATCAAATTCAAATGTTAATGCAGAGGCATCTCCTGAGCCCAAGATCATACTGAGACACAAAGTAAGGCTTGACATTTACACTATAAAGAGAATGTCAGAATTATACTAAAGAAACTTGGAAGCTGATAGTATTTTATTTTATTTTATTTATTTTATTTTTATGCTTTTATTTTTCTTTTCACTGAGTGACAGTGAGGATGCAACATTTTGGGTTAAGGACCTAGGAAAACACCTATGACAGAAGTCTCTGTTGTGTCTTCATAGAGAGGCAATTATGGCATGAAATTAAATATTCAAGTGGGTTTAATAGAAACTATTATAAACTTGTGCATGTTTGACATGCATGTCTTTAGGTAAATGGCTAGGCTGTTTTTTGTGCCGCTGTTTCTTGCTTGCTCTTGCCCACAGTGCAGATTCTGGAGTAGCCTTTGAAGTGAAAGCAGTCATATATTACTTCAAGTCCAATAGATTACTTTTTTTAAAAAAAATATTTTCTGTTTTCAGGTTGTCAGAGATATTCACAACTTTCAGAGAACAGCTAGATCCAAGCTGAGGAGACTGTACAAAAGCTGCAGGCAATATGAACACATGGAGTTTGAGATGACTGCTGTCACCTGATCTAGTCCATCAGGACACACACATGTAAGCATCACTCATGAGATGTGGGTTGACCCTGGCTCAGTGCCAAGTGTCCACCAAAGCCACTCCTCCCTACTAAGCTGGGCAGGGGACAGAAAATGTAACAAAAGGCTTGTGGGTCAAGATAAGGGTGGGGAGAGATCACTCGCTGATTACTGTCATGGGCAAAAAAGACTCCACTTGGGGAAATCAATTTATTACCAAACAAATCAGAGTAGGGTAAAGAGAAATAAAACAAAATCTTAAAACCTCTTCCTTCCCACCCCTCACTTCATCCCAGTCTCAACTTCACTCTCAATTTTTCTCTACCTCCTCCACCCCTGCTGTGCTGCAGCAGGAGAGGAAGGGGTGCTCTGCTGCCAGTATAACAGAGAGCAACTCAGCCCAGTTAGCTGTGAGTTCAGGGAGGACAAGTGAAGACCACTGGACTGTTTTGTCCCTGATGGGTCTCAGCAGCTCTCCCGCAGCCCCTTCCTGCAGCCAGCACATCCCAACAAAAGGTCTTGGGAAATTGCCCTGTGGAGACCACAGTGTGACATCTGGAAGATGCACCTATCTCTGGAGGAGAGTAGCTCTGCCATAATTATTCAGGTCTGATAATTAACTGGGATGTAATTAGATATAATCACCCTGACAACAGTGTGCACCTTTTTCAACAGACAAGGAGGAGGCCTTGTTGTCCACCTGTGTCTGATCAAAAGGATAATAGAGGAGCAAGCCATTAGTGTGCACGTGGTAAGGGAGCTGGGCCAGTGCTCCCATTGAAGGCCTGATAAGTGATACAGCCGGGCATGGGAGAAAATAATTAATTCATGATATTTTTTTAAGCTGTCTTTGCCATCATGATCTCAGTTGTCAGTAGCCAACCTGTTTGAATAATACTGCATTAAAGGAAAAAAAAAAAAAAGCCGAAAAAAAACCAGGGCAGCTAAAAGAGAGGAGAAACATTTTCTGCACTATCAGCAGGGTTCAGTGAAATTATTGTGTTCTTTTGTTGCAGCAAACAACAAGGGAACAGCTGAAAAGCTCCATATCCATCTGCACATGGCATCTACCCAAAACCTGCTTAACACAAATGCACCAAGGTCCATGACAAGGGCTCTATCCTCTGCTCATCCAGAACAGCCAGGACTATGCATGGAAAACCCCTATCCACGGAATGAGGGCTTAAAACCGGGAGCAGGGAGTGTCTGGTTCCTGCCTGAGCCTTGCTTTGAGGGTGGTGGAGGTACCAGGGGAGCTGCACACAGGGAAGAGCAGCAGCAGGGCCTTGGAGCTGTGTCAGGGATGCCTCCACACCCTGAGCAGCTTTAGGTGAATTACCAAAAGCAGATGTTTTCTGGAGCATCACCACCAGCAGCTTTCTGCCCTCACCCACTGTTACAGCCGTGCCAACCCCACCAAGGCAGAAACACAGAAATCTTGTAGCCCTGGTTTAATGTTTTAGTTTTGGGAAATTCCTTTCCCAGGAGATTTTCTGTAAACAAGAGAAATGTTTTTGTAACTGTACCTATGTTTATCCATTCTTTCTCACAGGAGAGGTTTCTTGATGAACATCAGTTTTAACCAATGGGATTGAAGAGGTTTGCCTTTGTTTCACCAATCAAATAAATATGTGTAAAATACTATATAAGAGAGTCACATCTCAAAAATAAAGATTCACTTTTTCTAGCCTTCTGATCAAGAGTCTGTGTCGTGGTTTGGTGCTCAACAGCGATACTTTCTCCCTTCCCATGGAATGGTGTCCTATCAGGCCCTGCTGGAGAGCAAAATGGGCACCTGCAGATATGAGCATGGGGATGCCCTGACATCCAAAAGTGTTGTTTTACAGGGTTTCCTCTCAGGAGATGCTGCTGTCAGCATGCTTGCTGAGGCTCATTCCACCCATCCACAGGGACCTGGAGAGAAAACATTTCCCAAAAGGAGACAGGCGCACATCTTTGGTGTACTGGACCACACACATAAAAAAATCTATCAGAATGGAACCTTTCTTTTGTAGGAGGAGAGAGACCATATCCAACAACCAAATGTCTCTGTAGTAAGATGAACTTCATGCCTGGTTCCCAGATCTAAAGGCTGAGGTGAACTCTGGAAACCCAACATTTCTGGTCTTCTGATTCACATCTGTGCGTAGCAGAGGTTTTTCCCTCTAGCACCTTTGAATGATCTTTCAGGATGACAAAATATCACTGGCTTGTACCTGAACTGCAAGTCAAGGCTTTCTAAAGAACAACAGCTCCTCAAGGTCTCTTAAAGCAGAAATTTTTCCTATGCTTGATATTAGAAATAAGTAGAAATTTATACATTGCTGTAGAGAAGGCTGTTAACTGCCTTTGTGATTGGTTCATTGCTATGTGCACATACAAAAAGCCATGCTGGGATCAGAGCCAGAGCAATGATAACATCAATTTCTGGAGCCAGAGAAGTCTAGCCAGAAGTTAGTCTCTGTTTAAACCACCCAGCACTGTAAGTTTTTTTCTCCTCCAAGGCTTGAACATGTGGGTCTTAGGCTCAGTGATGTTTTCTGCCCATGCTTGATTGACTCTTACAGGGCAAGTTCTGGATAACCACCAGTTTTCCCCATCTGTGCAGAGTGGCACAGAGACAAACTGTCTACAGTCATCTGCCTTTAAACCAACTAGCTCAATGTACTTGGTGTTCCCCCCATTCCCCCTTGACACAAATTTTATTTCTTTTTCTCATTTATTAATTTTTTTTTATTATTTTTCTGTTACTTCTGGATTTTGCTGCATTTTCCTCCAAAGTGGATGTGGGCAAATTACATTAACCAAAGTTCCCTTACCCCTTTGTTTTCCCAGATTCACCTGCTTCTTTCTATGTTTCCACTTTGCCTTTTCTGTCTACCTTCACATGTACCACTGTGAAAATACTGCAGACCATTGGGGAGACTCCTCAACATATTAAGCAGAAATGTCTATATGCGCACAATCAAAGTCTAAACCCTTGTTTTTTCTAGATATTTTCTAGCATTTACTACATTTTGGCAATCGGTGCTGCATTCACAGAAAGCAGGTACTGGAGCAGCATGAATACCATTGATGTCTAGATGCTTTAAAATACCATAAAGAAGTCTTCTGAAAGTTTCCTGAGTTCCTATTTTTATGTCAATATTTAGGAGTTTGGTTTAAGCCTTTCTGATACTGCTGGGGAGGAAGCTTGGTGTGGTGGGCATAAGGCATCTGAGCTGGAGGGGAAAGCTGAGCTGTGCACATTGGGCACACTGTGGCAGCCACCCTGCCCTGCTGTGACCCCCTGCTCCTTGCTCCCACTTCCCACTCCCCTACTGCTGCCTGTGCCCTTCTTGGCCCTTTGGAGCAGGAATTGTCTCCATCCTGACTCACACTGCCACAGCTCCAAAAGGAACAGCACCAAGGGAACCTGTAGGAGCTGTTTTAACAAAAATATCAGTTTCTTTCCTTTCAGCAGCACTGAGTTGATCAGCCAAGCCTCATTGGATAGATTTGTGCTCAACAGAGAGTCTCCAGATATGATGCTTCACCCAGGATCAGGTGCTCATATCCTTTCCCCTCCAAAAAAATCGCCCAGCTATCGCTGCTTTGTGGCACTTTGGTCAGAATGCTGGAGGGGAGAGTAATTTCCACCACTACCTCAGACATGATACAGATGCCTGATGAGCAGGGAAGAAAGCAGGGCTAACGACAGCCAGCCCAATTAGCGCAGCACCCTGGGCAGGGCATTTCATCTGGGCCCTCCGCACCGCCTGCCGGGATGGGTGCAGATGTGCGAGCGGTGAGTGACAAGCAGAGGAGCCGGGACTTGACTACATTCAAAATCCTTCTCTGAGATTTTCCTGCTTCCTTTTTCCCTTTCTCTCCTTTCACCACGTGAAACGCGCAGTGGGCTGTATATGCAAACACTGACAGATGGTGACACTCGGCTCCAGCTCAGGCAGATTAGAAAGGGAACTCAGTGTTCAAGGGACCAATTACCACTCTGTCCCCTCAGGGAAGAGCATATCAGATGTTTACTGGGGGTTAATAATAAATGAATTGAAAAAAAAATTGCTCTTCGAACACCATATTCTGTGTATTCATGTCAGCAGGTTGTAATTAGCTAATTAAATGCTTGGACTGACAGAACGGCCCCAGTGGGGGTTGCAACATTGCAGACCGCTCCTGAAATATGAGCAGGAAACATCTTGGAATATGTAGGCAGGAGAACAGTTAACACCTCACATTTAATAGGAAATTTCTTCCTGCAAACGTTACTGGGAGAGCTGGGAGGAGGACTTGGACAAATCCTGTGTCTGCAGAGCTTGCTGCCAAACAAGCTGGGGACAGCATGTGAGTGAGGGCGGCCCACTAGATAAGGAAACAAGAAATCATGGGCTCGTGGCAAGCAAGACATGGAGAAAAATGGATGAAGCATTTGTAATTAGTATACAATTCAGTATTAATTTCAACTAGCTGATAACTCCCAGCTCCTCCTTATGAGGGTGGAAAGCTCTGTGGTGGTGGGAGAGTTACCAGGAGGAACAATCTACTATAAATATAGGTGTCCAACCATGTGTGATTAGTTTGAGTCATCAAACCCAAAGCTACACTTAAGGAACATGAAAGGCCCACCTTTAACCTCCCGAAGCGGAGGAAATGAGAAGGCACATTCAACCTCTTGGCTGCCGTTCGGGTATTAGCTCATGCCTTACGCCCCTGCCCTCACTGCTGGCCTTTAGAGATGAGAGTGTTTTGTAGCACTGGCATGTCACCACTGCTTGTTTGCTTTCCTGGCTCCTTAGTAGCAGTGTGGTTGGGTTCATGAACAGCAAGGCACCTGGCACATTATACAAATAGAGGAGCAAAACCCATGCCAAATTACAGCTTCTGTCTGGAACATATCAAAGGAGGCATTTGCAGCACTGGCAGTGAAAATGATAGTGTCTCAGGATTTTTCAAGCCCCAGGTTTCTTTGGTCTCTCTTTCTAGACACAGTGCTTTGTAGATAAAAAAAAATGCTTGCAAGGAATTAGCCTGGAAGTATTCAAGCCAGCCCCATAAGAATCCACGCTCACACTCAGCAGCTACATTTTGGTTGTGCAAAATGACACATAGCATCGTGTGCCTGAACCTGCAGCCCGCCAGTCTGTTGTAGATACACAGGAGAGTGTTCATCTGTCCCAGGGTCCTACCTGGGGTAGAGTGACTTGATGCTACAGGAGTTTATTACAGATGAAAGGCTGTGTAGGTGAAAGGGGTGAGAAACATGCTTAAGATGCCTCCAAAATGTAAACCATGAGGTAGCTACAGAACGTGAAATATCAAGGGCTAACGTGCCACTTTGCACCCTTCGTTCATTACTGCATCAGAAGTTGGGGGTACACCAGGCATCTCGTTTGAAAAGTTTTTTTGAGACATGCATTAGACCATGCATCAAGACAGAGCCAGCAGATCAGGGCTGCATGCTAGGTGGTGCTGGTGTACACAGGACACAGGGAGGACCACACTCTGCTATACCCTCTGTGTGCAAGGGGTTGCCTGCTGTAGATAGGTGTCATCTGCCTCTCCAAATCAGGAATGCTCTGATGAACTCAGGAGGTCTAACCAAACTTTTCTTTGCTGCAGCTGTGATGCTTTCCTCATGCCCCTGCTAGTGCTCTGTGCTCTGTGCTGTAAACATGCCCACCCAAAGAGCCTGAGAGAGGGTGGCTGTGATGCATTGCTGCCAGACCAGGATGTATGTTTGCACTATGAAAACTTGTTGATCTTCCCTTTACTCTCTCCCCTAATGTTTATGATGATTGCACTGCTGTGCTGTGTATGCCAACCTGAAATGTCCCTGCCCCATGCTCTCCCACCCTTCCAGGGTGTCATCCAAACTTGGGGGTCAGTCTGAGGGGGTAGCTGCAGGAATAATCAGTGTTCTTTGTCTCCTGCCCCTTCTTGTGAGGGAATAAGGCAGGTTACTTTTCCCATTATTAATTTTTAAAGACTTTCCTTTGATGAGCCAGCCTCACAAAACTGCAGGTGTTTAGACTCTTCTAAGGGTTTTTTAGCACTTACTTGTCAGGCAAATTACTGAAATAGCCTTTTTAATAGTATTTTCGCCATCTAGGACAAATTCATCCTTCCTTTCTAAGCCAGTAAGCTCACGGGTGACAGAACAGGTGTAATTTAATCAGATGGAGGCACAATCTTGGTAGCTTGAAGGCTGTGTATGGGGTGTCTCTTCCACATCCATCGTCCATGGGCAGCCTTTGCAGCACATGGATGCTTGGAAGAAGAGGGGTCTGAGTAAGATACTCCTTCATGGAGGCGCCTGTCCTGATGCCTGTCCTGATGGCTCCAGAGGTGAGTTTGTAGTAGTCTTCTCATGCTGCTACCCAAAACCTGGGGAAAAGCATGTATTCAAAGCCACCTCTGAGCCTGCTCTGCCCTGGGTGAGCTCTTCACCTCTCCGGGTGTGCTGGCTTGACAGGATGCTCTGGTCCCCAGTGAAGCCAACAGACCTGAAACTTGTGACATCAGGGCAGACCCAGCTGGTGACTGCTTTGCAAAGGGCTCATGAGAGTGCCCTTACCAGAATAACAGACTTGTCTTTTGGGTTTCTTTCCCATATAGTCACAGTCACAATAATAACCCTTTGCACTTTCCACTGTGGGAGTTTAGGTTGAATTTTTAAAAAACCTTCAGGAGCTACACCATAAGAGCAAGAAGTGAACAGGGAGTAGACAACATCATCAGGCTGGCTCCCAAGCAAAGGGAGCAGCCATCCTGCTGCCTGCCTCCTTCCTATCACCAGCTGCCATACTCATCCCTGCTGAGGTACCTTGTGACTATGTTTTTTGGTTTTTTAGATCATGCCTCTCTCAAGTTCCCTAGGTTCTTTCTCTGAATAAGTAGCACCCTTTTTACATACCTATGTAAGGGTTCAGGACCATAACTTGTGCTTAGCAAAGTATTTTTGGACTCTTCGATTATTCCACAGACACCTACTCTCTACCTACTTCTATACCCATTCCAGTGGAGCAAGTGATGCTTACAATTCATCATGATTCTAAGAGCTTTCCCAGATCCTGGCCATATAGCTTGACTCTTCACAGAAATTATATCTACAGATATACGCTGGCACTCTTACAGGCAGTAAGATATTTTCTGCACAAATATGCATCACAGAATGTGCTCTGTATCACACCCAATGAGCTGCCTGAGAGAATGGAAGGAAAGTAGGCAGCACCCTCCAAGGGGGAGGAAGGCCTGGTCAATCTGCCAGCTCCTTGTTACCAAGCTGTGACTATCTGGTGCAATCCTGCCCAACCATAATATTTCAGAGCTGAGTCATCCAACAACATCAGCTACACTTGTATTTGCCATCTCAAATAACCACATACATTTACTGTTTACCAGCATATGCTTTACTGGTGCTCATTACAAGCCATTAATGAGGTGTCTGTTTTAATGGTAGTTGTGGGGCTAATAAGCAGGAGGTGGAAGAAGCCTGCCCTTTGCCAATACGTATGATTTCTTTGCTGGCTTTTGGGCTACCATATATCCCATCCACAAATGACAAATGCAGCATTGTGGGGTCTGCCTCAAACACACCCGCTGTTGTCTCACTTCTGCAGGGTGTGGGGAAACAGGAGTGGGGAAACAGGAGGCTGTGTGCAGCTGAGGAGGAGCTAAAGAGAGGTGAAGGGTGTGCCCCATAGAGACAACCAAGAGCAGTGAGAGGAGTGATGCCCAGCCAGCAGCCCCCCAGCCTGTGCAGGCACACCGTGTCCCCCCGGGAATGCCTGTGGCACGCTGCCCCTCCAGGGGCAGCCGCGGAGTTGTGTGGGGTACAGCCAGCTGCCGCAGCATGGCCGCCCCACGCAGGCGGCCCTCAGCTGTTTCGCGTTTTGCAGTGTTTTAGGAGAAACACGTGTCTCCCCCACGGGCCCGTCCCACACAGGCACAACCACACGGGGTGTGGGACCCAGCTGCCTGCTGAGGAGCCCCTCTGCCCGTGTCACCCTGCCTGGCCTGCCCAGGTATCGGGGGTGCCTTGAGGGCCTCACGCCTTGCATGATGCTTTTACAGCTCAAACTGTAGGCTTGAAGCAAACTGAGAGAAAATCTCAGCCTTTAAGCTTGCAGGTGAACCCAGATGCACAAGTTGCAGGGGCTGAGCTCATGCTGCGTGTGCAGCCCTGCACACACCCTTGCCGCCTGTGCCAGCGGTGCGGCTCCTCTTCCTGCCCACACACCCACCCGTGGGGCAGGGCATGTGGGGCGCCCTCTGGGTCTCTCAGATCCCGTCCCTCATCCCCAAAGGGGAAAGGAGGGCGTCCCAGCGATGCCTCCTTCATTGCCCTCCTGCCCAGGTTTGCCTCCCCAGGGCAGGCAGCACTGGCAAGGGGCAGTGTGCGGGGTGAGAACCCACATGGGGCAGGCTCAGGGCGGTGGCAGCCGCTCTGCCGGGCTGGCTCAAGGAGACAGAGCAACAGATGCAAGGCAGGCACTGCGAGTGGAGGCTCCCATTATTTTGGCCTTGGGCACTTTCGGAGCTTGGCGGTCTTGAGAGTCACCCAGCGTTTGGCCAGATCCCCAGTGGCTTTGCACATTCCTTTTCTTTCCATGAATGAATGGTCTAATCTGGCTGGAGGGCATTGCAAGACCCAATAGCCAGTTTGCTGCACCTGCTCATCAAGGATTGAAGCACCTGCCGTGGCTGGGGCTTAGCATTAAGTGCTGCTATTTGAAGACAAATCTCGTCTTTTGTCTCTGCCTGGGCCTTCTCGCAGCTTCCCCCTCCCCTTAATAGAAAACAAAGAAAAAAAAAAAAAAAGAAAAACTGAAAAAATAAAAAGGCTGTGATGGGTGGTTTTTTGGACAAGGCCTATTTTTCCTTCAATTTCCTAGAGAAGCCACCCTTGCTTTCCACATTAGGTGCATTGCTGGGAAATGTTATTCACACAGGCAAAGAGCATTTTTATTTTGCTCACAGCTGTTTAGAAGGCCCATGCTGATGTTAAAATGTGGGAGCCTTGGGTGGTTTCACTCTGAAGCATTGCTGTATCATCCTGGCATTGGCAGTTAATACTATGCAATAAACTGATGCTTTTCGTAAGAACAGATGTTATTCCACACAACCTCTTACCTACAGTAAACCTTTTTTTTTTTCGAGTTCCTTTCTTGAGACAACAAACAAATAATGTTGAATCAATAGCTAATGTGAGATTTACTTAATGAGGAATTAGAAGGCAGTTGTATGGTTTCTGTCAGCAAATTAGGAAGTAAGAAAGTAGATTTTATCCAAGCAATCTGATTTCTCTCTTCTTTTTAGTGAATTTACATATTCGAGTGACTGAGACACTTGGACTCTGTATGGAAGCCTTCGTCTTGCAAAATTTGTTAACGAAGAGGCTAGAAAGATATAAAATACACTAGATGGATTGGTCAGAAACCAGCTGATACGTCTCCGAAGTTAACAAAAAGCAGAAAATATCTTTCTAGTGGCTCTCAACTGATGTCTTCTTGAACCAAGTTCACTAACACTTTTATCAGTGATCTGGAAGAAAAATGAAAGCCATGTAATATACAAAGTTTGCTGGAGAGCTAAGTTTGCAAGGGAGAGCAGGCTTCAGGGCAGGGAGCTGGACAGAGCTATGGTCTCGAGAGAAAAACAAAGAAATGTCTATCTCCAGTGCAGCAGCAAGGGCTCCTGCACTGCCCAAGCACCTTCCCTGAGAAAGAAAATCTGGCAATGCATCAGCCTCAGTCTGCCAGAGGACAACAAAACCTAGAGCAAGGAATTGAAATTAGGCAGATGCGAGCTAAAGGGTAGAATTGCAACAGAAGACAATGAAACACTGAAGTTAGTTACTGAGGGTTGTAATGGATTCTTCATTACCTGAGACTTTCAAAGCACATACTTTTCTCATCTCTTCTCCCACCTCCCCCCCCAAAAAAAAAAAAAAAAAAAAAGGGAGAGAGATATAAAGAGATAATTTGATTCAGAGGACTTTTAGGTACTGTGTTACAGAGAAAATCAGGCAGGATGATCACAGTAGTGTTAGTTTTATGATCTGTGAATGTGTTTGATCAGAAAACAATTTTAAGAGAAAAACTTCTGAAAATCTTGAGCTTATTTCATTTTGATTTATCATACAATAATTATTGGATACTTAAGAAATATGGAGGGAATTTACTCCATTTAGAGGTATTTCTTGGGCAACCATAACATCATGTTAAATAAATGAAGAGAAAAATTAGACCCAATATAAGAAGATGCTCATTAATACACTGATGGTCAACTTCTCTACATTTTGGGCAAAACAAGAAAATAGATGGTTAACTTTTTGGGACTAGATCCTAATAAAAGAAGATCCTGTGTTCATCTGCACAATAAGATGAACTTGCCGTAGGGCACAGATCAATTGCTAGAAGGTTTAAAAGAAATTTTTCCCGTAGGTATCTTAGGAAGAGTGATGTGTGCTCCATTAATTCCTTGAGAGGCAGGAGAAGCCCACTTTAGTTCACTGGGAGCTTAGACTAAGTCTGCTTTTTGAAAGACACCAAGAGTTTTGTTAAGAATTTCAATCAGCTGAGTCCTCATACAGTTTTATATAGTGGTGCCCTTGATTTCTTTGTGATCCTGGTATTTTTGCTGCTAAAGGATTGGGGACTGCCCACGGGGAGCAAGGTTTGGTTTGGCACTTTCTGTTGTTGTCTTTGCCCGGAGCATCCAGTGGGAGGCCGCTGCTGGAGGTACAGTGTCAGCTGTGCTGTGATCTGGCACAGGTTTGACTGCTATGAATTCCCTTGGCTGTTGCCTCTCAGAGGCTATACCAGAAAAAAAAAGAAAAAAAAAAAAAAAAAAAAAAAAAGATCAGAGGCAACTCTACTTACATGTTCTTAGCAGTACAGAGAGAATATCTTAATTATCTTTTGCCTGTGAGATTAATCATACAGGATTGTTGTCCTTTCCAATTGCCTGTGAATTTAAAATAGTGCTGTCTCTTAGAAAATATTTCAAAGGAAAAGTAATTTCGCATTACTCTACCTAGATGGGCCTGTATCTTTGTCCTCCACGTGGCATCACACCTTCTTTTCCTGCAACATGGCAGTAGAATGGGTTATGTTCTAGACACAAAGTTCACAAAGCAGCCCACAGTGCCAGAAGGACACAAGCATGAATTTTCAGTGTGGCTTGGGTGTGAATTCAAGTTACAATGTATTTTTTACAGTGTGAGTTTCAGGCTAATTTAATTCTAAATTAACAGCTAAAAGCCAGCAAGAAAAAGTGTCGGTGGCTTTGAAGCAGATGCTATCCTTGTAACACATCACTAAGTGTTGCTGGTTACAGTGAGGTGGGTGGAAGTAAAGACACTGCAGGTGTGTTTCCCAGTGAGGCCAGAATCACAGGTGGAGGTAAATAGAGGACAGAGGGCTCCCCTGTTCTGGGGAGTGAAAAGGATTCTGTGCTGGGGAGGGCAGTGCTGCAGCTGAGAGAAAGATGTGCCTGGTTTTATCTGTGACATTATCTTTATGCAATCAGCAGAACAAGGTTCTTGGCTCCAGTAATAAGGAAAGAAGTCTGTCTGCTTGATGGTTGTACTGCACAGTGAAGATTTAGGGAGGACAGGGGCTGTAGGATCAGAGTTTGCAAGCTTGCCAAGGAATAGAAGTGAGTTACTTGCAGGGATCTTGAAAAAAAAAAAAAAAGAAATAAGTCTTAAAAGTAGAGTTTGTTTAGGTTTTGGAAGATGTTTTGGGGGTTTGCAGCATGAGCTATCTTGACAGGGATAGCTCTGAGCCCACCAAATTAACTGGTGTTTCTCTCCTGCAATGGAAAACTGCGTAAGATAAAAGAAACAGTGGAATACAGGGTGTACTTTGAAAATGGGAGAAGAGAGAACAGAAAGGAACATACTTCCTGAAACTTTGAAATAATGTGTTATCCTTTCTCCATAGCCAGTGAAGGTGAGCCTGCTTAGCTCTTTAGTTCTTAGTGTTTCCCTACTGGTTAGGGGTGAGAGCAAGATAAAATGAGTTGTGTGCTGTAATGCAGTCTATTTCTCTGGGTGCTCCAGGAGAGAGACCCATATAAACACTACGCAGTATAAAGCTTTTCTGAGTAGTCCATTGAAGCATTCCCTTTCCCATCCATTCTTCCTTGCTAGAAGTCTCATTGGTATGCTGTGGTGGCTTTTTTTTCTATCTTAAGAAGCAATTTGTAATTGGCTTTCCTCTACCATGCTCCCTCTCTGCCAAAACAAACTTGTCAATAAAAGCCTGATGTTTAGATGCAAAAAAGATGTACATTTAATTAGATGCAAAGTTGTTTTGTGAGAATGGAACATGTGAAGAAGCCACTAAAGAGCATCACACAGAGTGCAGAGCTGGAAGCAAATGTTTAAAGAAAAGGAACAGTGTGGATATTATGACTTCAAGCCACAAACATTGTAGCAGTGAAGAAAATTGTAAAGCAAGCAATTTCTGGATAGTTAAAAAAAATAGCTGCTAGTTGCATCAAATTAAGCCCTGAGAAAAATCTTCATAAAACTTGAGAGAACTGAGCTTGAGACGTATGTACTGTGAAGCAAATCCGGTGTGTGAGGTCCTGTGGGACTCCATGTGTGATGTGTGTTATGAGAAGGCTCGATTTCCAAGTCTTCGTTAGCTTTGCTAAACAAACACGCATTCTTGTTAAACATTTCTCCTGAGATGACAACTATTGACAATACATCTTCCTGAAGCATACGACAGTTATCAAACAAATAGCTGACACTTTGCAAAGTTCCCATTATTCTCTGGTTGCTGAAGAAGCTGGAGGGTAGAGCAGGACACTTGGCATTGGGAGCACTTTCGCAGTTAATGTTTTGTACAAAATTTGTTAAGTATAGAAACTGCACTGAAATGTTTAAAGTGTTGATTCTGTGGAAACATCAGTATGGGGCCTGCTGCTAAAATCTGGGAGATACATACTCTCTGGGAAAGCCAGAGATGTGAGCACACAGCAGCAATTCAGTATCGTAAAAGCTAATATTAGGGGTCATGTTCATTTAAGCTTGTTGGGTGTTCCACACACTTTTCATCTCATGGTTCTAAAGGCAGACAATGCAGACTGGGGGGAAAAAACAAGATTGCTCATTTTTGTACCATCTTCAAATGTGCTCCATTTGGATCTCTATACGGAGGAGGATGCTGTGAAACTTGCATGTGGTCTGAGCCTTGCTCTGACATGCTGACCTGGAATCAGCACAGCATGTGCACAACAGTGAGGACAATAAAGCTGATCTTCTTACTTTGAGAGAATTGTATAAAACATCTCAAAATTAAAGAAGCTTAACTCCTCCTCAAAAATGCAAGAAAACATAAAACAGTCAACAACAAAAAACAAATTATTAAGAGATGTTATTTGCAAAAAACCCCAAAACCGAACTCCAAACCAACTAACAGCCACTATATTCAGGTGGAGCACCTTAGCAGAATCATGGTCAACAATGTTCCTGTGTGAGAATACATGTCCCTAATGTTGGGGAGAACTTGTTTTCCAAGGAAAGCAGAATGAAAAGAGAAACACTAGAACAATTTCTCTTTGGTCATATCAGCTAAAAATGCTATTTATGAAGCAGCAAAACATGCTTAATCATTTACTTAACTTACAATCTTTTATATTCAATTGTCTAAGCTGATACAAACCATGGGAAGTCTTCCTTTTTGCTTCTTTTTAGGCTGCAAATCAGAGCTGAAAATAAACAGCCTTCAAACTGCCTCTTGCTAAACACAAACAAATACAGTAAGATAGACAAATAGCAGTGTATGCATGAAAGTAGTTTAATTTAATACACGATGGTATACACAATCTGTCGAAGATGACTGTCTCAACATCATTTTCCATGACAACAAAAAACCTGAAAATGTTGTTGGTTCATTGCTGTTTTTCATCAGTACTGTTAAACGTTGGCTGGAAGGACCTCCAGAACCCCTGGCAGATCTTCTGGTCCCCTTGGGCTGTGGGTTTGCCTGACCCTGAGCTTAAATATTAGTGAGGGTGATTTTGGTCCCACAAACTACCCTGCTCCAATGATGTATCAAATGGCTGTACCAAACAAGTCTATTTTACCTTTTTAGTTATTATGCTTTTCTCTCTGCATTGCTTTTATCTCCTTTGTTGTCTCTTAATGCAGTTAATCTTGTCACAGTGCCAGAGGTGATGAGGAATGCCTGATCTTACTCATTAAAACAACAATCCCTTTATATACAGGGATGTTCTCTTTGTAGCACTTTTTACTCTCCCTCCTCCCTGGGAAGGCAAACCTATTTCTGTCAATCTCTCCTTGAAGCCTTTCGTGGTGCCTCAACTTGGTAATTTTGGCCTGCCTTCTAGTATCAGAGCCCATAGCCAGGCTCACTGTCCCAGCTGAGACCTCAGAAGAATTTGAAACAAATATTTCCAATGGTTGTCATAGGACAAAAGTGTTGTCCAGTCAAGGTTGTGGTTTTTGACTTTTTGAAAAAAAATTGTCTAAGGTGACATGGTGCTGATTGCTCAGTTTGAGGCGTGCTGTGATTACCAGGTGTTTTCAGCAGTACTACTGCTCACCCAGTCTGCAGATTTGAATCATTTTCTTTCCTGTTTCCACCAACAGGACAAGACTATCATGGGAGGAGCTAACACGTGGTTAACGTGAGCCAAAGCCAGCTGGCTCTCTCCTCCTCTAAATCTCTGCATTTTGCATCCTGGTTTACAATGACACCGATGCCTTGGGAAGGCTGACCTGAAACAGAGACTGGACAGAGCTAGAGAATAAAGTAGATATTTATTGAAAGGCCTTTAGGGTACACCTTGAGCAAGACAAGAGCCTGACCAGGGCTACACCCAAGATGGACTAAAAACAGTCACAAAAATGGACGACCAGTCATGAAGTCCTACACTTTTATAAGTTTTGGTCCATTTGCATATTGGGGTCCAATTTTCCAACCACAGCCTCAAGTCGTGAGGTCTCATCCTTCTTGTTTCTCTCTTCAGTCTACTGTTGTTTATGCTTTTGGGCCTGAAAGTTGTTCTCGTTGTCCTTGGTCTTCAGCAGGAAAAGATTTGTTTTGTCTGCCTACTCTGTGAAGAGAGCTTACTGGCACTTGATATGAGGCTCAGAACTACATCCCTAGGCAGCACAGAATCTGGAAAACATTAAAACTTAAGGCATCAACACCAGTAGCAATGACCCAGTGCAACAGTACTGGTGTTACTGGGAAACCAGGGCTGCCCCACAGGGAGGGCTGTGTGGGCTGCCTGGCCTGCAGTGATGGTTTCCAACTCTTGCTGACACTCAGTACGGCAGGAGCCATAAGATGCAGAAAGCTTCAGGTGCCCTGTAGCACTGGAGCAGGGCCCAGTTGGCCCTCTGCTTCCCCTTGCCCCCAAATCCCATCCAGGAGCCTAAAGTCTGTGTGTGCACTGTGTGCAGCGGGTACACAGCTGTACTGGCCCTGTAATGCTTGGCTTTCTCCTTGTTGTGTTGCTGTGTGCTGTTTGCCTCCACTCCCAGCTGGTGCTAAGTCCATCACTGCTCTGTTTCCACACTGGTAGCTGCATCGACGTGTGCAGGGAAGCCACATTTCTCATTCTGCACCACAGACAGGACACAATGTGTTAAAAGGCAGATATAACCACAAGAGAATTTTTTCCTGTGGTCCAGAGATTAAACCACAGCTGCCAGTGGTTTTGCTGCAAATAAAGCAATTGCCAGGCAGGAGATTACACCACAATATTGGGCTTGCACCCCAGCCTCCTCACTCAAGTTTTCTAGGAACTTATTGCCAAGATTCCTTTAGTGTGGCTCCCTCCCCGGTTCTGGACACCCTTGTGCCATGTCTGTCATTCCTGCAGAAGTTTCAGAGCCATCCCTGTCCCAGCCAATCGGTCCTGATGCAGCAATGGCTCAGCGTTTCAGGGCTGGGAGAAAGCCCTGGCTGAAGTTTCAGCCTCATCAGGAATTCCAGAGACACCCTGTCAAGTGTACCATCAGACACAACTGGTTGCTGCTGAGGACCAACCACTACCCTGTACACAGAAGCATGGAGTCATAGGCTAGCTGGGTTGGAAGGGACCCTGAAGACCACGTAGTTCCAAATCCCTTGCTATGGACAGGGACACCTTCCAGGAGACCAGGTTGCTCAAGACCTCATCCAGCCTGGTTTTCAACGCTTCCAGGGATGGGGTAACCACGGCTTCTCTGGGCAACTTGTCCCAGTGCCTCACCTCCCTCATAGTAAAGAATTTCTTCCTAATATTTAATCTAAACTCATTCTCTTTCAGTTTAAAGCCACTCCCTCTTGTCCTATCACTTCATGCCCCTGAAAAAACTCCCTCTCCTGTTTTCTTGTCAGCTCCCTTCAGGTACTGGAAGGCTGCTGTAAGGTCTCCTGGGAGGCTTCACTTCTTTAGGTTGAAAAATCCCAACTCTCAATATGTCTTCATAGGAGATGTGCTCCAGACCTCTGGTCATCTTTGTGGACCTCCTCTGGACTTGCTCCAGCAGTTCCATGTCCTTCCTATGTTGGGGAACCCAGAGCTGGACACAATATTCGAGGTAGATACTCTGCCCATACTCAGAAGAATGGAGTAGAGGGGGAGAATCACCTCTCTCAACCTGCTGGTCACACCTCTTTTGATGCAGCCCGTGACAGGATTGGTTCTTGGGGTGCATTTTGCAGTTTCTCTTGACTCTCGCCTTCATCCAATACCTAGGACTGAATGTCCACTTGTGGCCAGAGCAAATGAGGTTGAGCTCTTGCAGCATGCATTTTAGCTTAGTTTTGCACAGAAAAAAAATCCAGTTTGGGATCTCTGGAACTGCTTTCTGGTGCAAGCTGAAGCACAGTAAGCGAGTACTAGGACAAAATTCAGAATTCCACTGCAGAATGGAAACACAAATGTGAACCCCTTATATTGGCATTTTTATATATTTGTTTGCTGAGAAGTTGAGGCTCAGACAGAAGCTGGGAAACTTGACTCATTACAGTTACTTTGGAAAGGTGTTAGGAATGTGTTTCAACACTGCTTGTTAGCAAATGCTCTGTAAGGAACACTAACAGTGGCCAAAGAAACAGAAAGTGGTGTGGAGAACAGGGGTTTTGGAGAAGGCCAGTGGATAACCTAGCATCCTATCTGTGGGAGAAGGGAGACATAGACATGCCAATCTCACTGCCATTTCCAGTGAGAAATTAACTACAGGGAAAATCACATGTCCTACAAAGCTTGAGATTTTTCACAACTGCTGATGTTTCCTGAAAAATGAATTCTAAAACAAATAATGTTTCTCAGAGCGTCAACATCAATCACCAGACTTGGGTTCAACCAAGCATCAGTTTTGGATTCACCACTTCCTTCAGGAGACTGGTCAGAAGTTTGTGCTCTCTTAAGGAGTTATTTATTTCCAGAAATAATGCAACTATTTTATATACTTGTCTTCAAAGGTCAGCATTAATGTGGATGCTGAAAAACTGTCAGTAATTAAAAGCTTCTAGCTCAGTTCCTTGGGAAATGTCAATGGCAAGTCTAAGATGTGGTGTTTATCCTCTCGCAGATTGCCTTGCACTCAGGCAGCTGAGCAAACACTGCTTTCAAGTGGCAAAGTATTTGCAGCTATAATCATATTATTTTAAAAGAGACAGCATTTCTCTGGGTATCAAGATAAAACAATTAAGATTTGTTTTATGTAATTTGCTACCAAAGGTGCTACTTCTGATCTTACTGCAATAGAAGCAGAGAAAACTTATTTGCTTTCTGCACAACCATACATTAAATTATATTTCTTATTTCAAAGACTGTTTTCCAGCAATTTCAGACATGCTGCCTTCTCCATCCCTCCATTCCCTTTTCATTTCTGCCTAAACCAGCACAAGGCATATTGCTCAATTCAAAGGGAGCCACAGCATCACTACCAGCCCAGAGCCCCCACAAGCAGGACTGGCAGCAATGGCCTGATGGCATCCAGGGCGGGATGCAGAGAGCAGAGCCAGCCTTTTTGTTTGCCCATTGCTGAGGTGGTACCCAAGCCCCTCCCTGGCATCTGTGACCCTGAGCCAAGCCTGCAGCCCTGAGCAGCTAGTAGATGTTGATGCTTGTCAGCTTAGGGTCTTCAACACTCAAAGCTTTTTTGTAACCAATCTGCCATCTATTAGCATAAATGGGGAAATAAAAAAGAAGGGATCTGCTCCTACTGTTCTCTCAGGAAAGCACAGTAGGTGAATGTGCCAGGTAGCATGAGGGGATGTGTTTATACTCACAAAATTATCCTGGGAAACTCATCCTCAGCTCTCTGCAGCGCCCACCTGTTAAATTCACATCTGCTATGTATCAGGTGTGCGCCCCACAAAAATCCCCACCTCCTGTTGTGGGGGCTGTTGCCCCTCGTCCTTTCTGAATGCCACTGATTCCACCACCTGAGAAACCACAAAGTCTAAGTACAAAGCAGGGTGGCACTGTGCCATTGGTTGGACCAACAGAGGACAAAAAGGCCATCTCTGCCCCCAGAAAACTAAAACTCAACAAGGACCAGCACAAAGGGACAGACACAGAGGGGACAAAGCTGGGCCATGTACCCCACTCTGTCTCCCCCTCCTCTTCCCCCACCAAAAACTTGCTGAATAATGTTCCAGTGAGAGGTTAGGGACCAGGGAAGGAATAGTTCCTCAGGGTTTTCCCAACACCTCTCTGCATGGCAACATTTATAAAGAAATGTTTTAATGCTAAAAAGCAAACAAAGAAGCCAAAAATATGTCTCGTTTTCAGTGTTTCATGATTGAAAAACATTATGAGCATGAGATTTGCCAAACACAGGTCTCAGCTTCAATAGATTTTTTTCCTGTTATACAAAGTAAAATGTCTGGAATTTGGAATTTTGCATTGAGCTAACTGAAAAAATATATATTTGGAAATTTGTTTCAAATCCTTTTGTGCTATTTAAACTTATTAAATATAGATAGTGGTGTTTTAAACAGAAAATTAAGTAAAACATCAGTGGGAGATTTAGTCTGATTACTGTGCATGTTTAAAAGAAAATGCTCTGCATGTTTAAAGGGAAAAACACACTTAGGCACTGTGACATTCCATTTTTAAGAAACCCAGTTTAATTATATTTTCCCTAATTAAGGATTTCATTATAGGTGATCACATGATTTAATTATATCAATACCCCAAAGACCTGATTGTGAACATAAAATGTGGATTAAAAGGATGCCTCATCACTTAATTACCTGCTAGATTGGAACAGATCCATGTTGTAGGTCAAAAGGGACATAAAATGCAGGCTTCTGCCTCCCTCTTTGTTGTGTGTGAAGGGCTCTGTGTATGGGGAGAGAAGGGGGGGGGGCACTCTTATATCTGTCCTGAGAGTGATAATTATCTGTTTTCCAAGCATATATTGAGATAGCTAGATAGCTAGCTAGCTAGCTAGCTAGATAGATAGATAGATAGATTCATTCAAAATTATTATCTTTTAAATTTTCAGCAAGTCTGTAATGGAGATGAGCTGCATGTTACAGCTTACAGTCTAATGAAAGCCTGTGTATTTCTTCTCAAAATATAAGATCTTCTCTTTCAGAAGGAAAATGTCAAGCAGTTGGAAATCTTAGGCTGGATTTTAGAGTGTCCCAAAGTGAGCAGATGTATACCTGGTGCTATAGTAGGAACTGGGTCTGTCTTTCTCTGTTTCCAGTCAGCATGAGGCCCCTGGAGTGGTTGCACTTCTGGAGGTTCCCCACTGCTGATCAATGGGGCTGATCTGGGGGATGAAGGGGATGAAATCTTCTGGGACATCAGTATAAAGACGAGGGACAAATGTTAACCTGCCCAAACCTTGTTTACCACGCACCTCTCTTCCCCACCCTCTAACCAGCTCCCAACTGCTGCTCCCAGGAAGAGGCTTTAGCAGAGAGGACTGAGCACACGAAGGTGGAAGACCTGCATCAGTCACTATGGTATAAGTTTTCTTCTGTCATTCAAAATGCCTTCTCACTTCCCACAACCCTTAAAAGCTCCTACCTAGCAAAGCTAGGAATCTGGCCCTTGTACCCAATGCTCCCAAAGTACAGAACAAATTCTGCCAGCAAGAAAAGGTCCCATGGGGGCCAAGTGTAATTTTATCATGGCCCATGGCAGCATTGCACGCTGTGGACTGAGCCTGTTGCAAACCCCCTACAACATATCCCCCCACAGCTTTCTAAGGGGGTTGAAGGGTTGCAGGATATCCACAAAAGGTGGGGATTTTCTCCTGCAACATGCTGTAGTAAGGAGATTTCCCTGCAGTCCTGCCCTGGCAGGTATCCTGCTTTTTCCCACTACCTTCAGGGCCAGCAGACTCTGGTAGGTGCAAATGGGGCAGCAGATCCATGGTTACATTGCTGCTTCAAACACTGCAGAGTCCCAAAACCAGCTTTGCCTGAATCTGATGGGGAGAATGCCCACTCTGATGGGGAGAATGACTCTTGAAAGAAATACTTCAAGGCCACCAGGAGGGCTGGTCTGGAAACAGAGGGCAGAATGCTCCTTTTCCTAGGAAAGATATCCTCAGGCACATGGGAGTAGGCGATCCCTTAAGTATGAGGACAGCCTCCAAAGTGTCACTTTGTTCTCTGGGGGCAGCCTCGTGGCTGAAGCTCATTCTCATATGACATCCTGCAAATGCTGCTGCAGTGGTGGTGTTACTGCCTGGTACAAGATAAGAAACCCAATCCTGTGCCCAGTTTGAGTAGCAAGGCTAGGTAAAAACAAGGTCTCTTGAAACTACTGCTAACAGCTGATGCTGATACATCCCAAGTCCTTTCTATGGCTTTTCCAAAGGCATCAGGGAGGATACAGAACTGGATGGTCCAGCTGTCCAGGGCTATTCCAAACCAAGCAACTCTGACACCTCATCACAGGAATGACAAAGATCTGTACTCCACAACAAGGCCAGCAGCTTGGATACTGCCAGCCCCGTAGATAGTGCCAGCCTGTCCTGCCACTGCTGGGCACAGCCACCCTGCTCTGCCTGCCTCTGGGCAGATCCTGGAGGAGGCTTTGTGCACACACTGTGGCAATGTGCCTGGGCCCTGAGAAGTGAGGGGACACATGCAACTGTTAAATTATCATCTGCAATTGGCACAGTGCTATGGGACGAAGATCCATTTCTTTTACTTTGATTTGATCTCATTTTCCTAGGCAGGGAAATGCCCCAGTGACAGTATCGCTGCAGATGGCATCACAAAGCCCTGGCTGGCACCAACTGAGTTGGCACAGTCAGATTATCATGTTCAAGTTTGTGCCTGTCTTTTCTTTTTTCCCTGCTTTGCTGTGCTAATAGCATTTCTATTGCTATACAGGCTTCAGTCAGCTCCTTCAAAAGGACAGAGACCAACATAAAAAGTAAATTTCATTATCACTGACAAAAAGGATGGGTCACAGAAAAAGCTAAATGATGCTAGACTATCTTTATAATACTTTCTTTTTTTTCTCCCTCCCTCTTTCTCTCTCTCTCTCTTATCTGGGCTTAAAGGGAGATGGGAATTGAAGTTGCAGGGTCTCCAGGGCAGTATTGCAGAGCAGTGCTGCTTAATGGGGCAGCTGGTGGAGAGAGCTGAGCACATGTTTCCTTTGCAGTTTTCATCTTCATACTTCACAGGGCCCAGGGACTGATTGATGGAATTCTTTTTTTTTTTTTTTTAAACATAGCTTTCTTGAGGCCTAGAGACTGCCACACTGAACATATGTCCACATATTCCCTTGGGCAGTATTTAAATGTGTGCATCCATGTGACTGTATTTGTTTAGTGTGTGCTCCCACTGATCTAATGGGACCTTTCCCATGACCCATTGCTTCCCTAAGTTTGCCACTTGCTGCTGTCAGGCGAGAGAGGCTTTAACTTGGATGGCTGTAGCTGTAAATGAATGGGACTTTTTTTTCCCTTTCAGTTCTTTCGACTGAACCCTCTTGCTGATGGATCATCTAATGCAGTTTGGTTGAGAACCCTTCCTCGTGCTGTTAAAAAAAGCCAAACCTAAACAGACCCCATCTGTTGCAATCCTATGTCTATTTATGTGAATGCAAAATTTGTCAGGCTGCTTTCTGCTTGTTAATAAGCCATCCTCTGAGTACAAAATCGTCTCTTGGAAAACACCCAGTAAGATGTGCATTGCTTGCTACACTGGATACTTCTTATGCTAAAATCTCTTGGGAACAAGAAAAGCAGTGGTTGCACACTGCACTCACTTTCCATTGAGGAAAATGTACAGTTCTGTGTGGTATTTAGTGTCCTCCAGGTAGGCAGCTCAGTGAGACACAAATGGGAATAAAACTATCTTTAAGACATTTCCAGCATACACAACCTGCTTGAGTAACAGCCAAAGTACTCAGAGGAGGAGATTAGAAGCAGATTATTTACGTTTCCCACTGTTGCAGCTTTGTGCACAAGCCTGATTATATCCTACCTTTGGTCTGTCTTTCTTTTCCAGCAAAAAGCCTACAAATCCCACAAAATGACACAAGTACAGGAGGTGTTTGAATGGGTTCAGGAGCTGTGGCAGACTAAAAGAGTTAAAAACTATACGAATATTCCACAAGCAGCATTTGCACATATTTAAGGCAGTGATAGGAACTACCATAATGTGTGCAAAATATATAGAAAGCATAAATCAAAAACAGATTGATTGTATTGTCTGCTAGAGCTCTTGTTCGAGTGGAACTTTCCTGCCCAGCACCATCCCTGCCCTAAAGAGCTTAAGGAAAGCATTGGAGGGCTGAAGCTGCGAAGGACTGCCCTCACCTCCCTGACAAGCTGCACATGGAGTACCCCTCCTCCAGCCTTCTGGCAAATGCCCACATGGTCACGAAATCACACTGCCCACACCAAATCCTGCCCAAGGTAGGCTGAGGGCAACCCCTCCATCTCTGTGCAATAGGCATGGCATGGGCATGGGCTGGGCTGCTTTTTCCAGCACTCTCTGCAGGAGTCATACCAGGAACCAAGTACAGTGTATGGGAATTCACACTGGAATTTGAAATGTCACTTGTGGGTCTAAACTCACCTGTCTCTTTTAGCTTGACATAGGCTGGGGAAAAAATCAGCTGAAGAATAGTAGTAAATATACAAAATGCAGAGGGTTTGTTAAACTTTGCATTTTCTATTAAATAAAGAATAATTTTACCAGCAATATCAGTGGGAAATGGACTGAGAAACAACACCAGAGAGCTCAGTCATCCTAAGCCTAAACTGACTTTCCTTAGAAAAATAATTAACTAAACAAAAGTGCAGCCCTCAGGTTATGTCAGGGGCTGACAAATGACTACATGTTATTATACATATGGTCTACTTTAAGAGATGTTGTCATGTGAACTGTGTTCAGTTATTAATCAGTAGTGGTTTTATCACTTTCAAAAGAAAGTGTAAGGTGATGGGTTAGCTTATTTACCCCTTCCAAGAAAATATTTATTTTCAAGCTGATTTTTAGCCTTGCTTTCCTTTATCTCCTGAGCAGTACTTCTGCTGTAAAATACTTCGGAAAAGGGTGACTAGTTTAGCATCTTGGTTTTGCTAAAATTTTATGGTTTGTTTTGGTATTTTTAATTCTTTGTTTCTAGGATACTGACCCCAGGAGTTTAGCAGGCACTGTTGTATGCACAGGGTACATGTCACCACCCTTCCGCATTGCTGTCTTCAAGGAGTCAGGGCTGGTTGGAGATGCCAATGGTGTGTGTACTTTGGAAGCTTTTACTCAGAAAACCTTAAAGGTACATTCCAAATGGAGCTATAATGTCCTCGTGAGGCAGGAAGAAAAATTTGAGCATCTATACCCCAGCTGGATTTTCCAGTCTATAACTCAGCCAAAGAAAAAAAGCAGGGCCTCCTGCTGGTTGTAAAATAAGATGAGTTAGTATCATGAAAAAGGAAACAGACTTAAACCCTTCAGTATGTTCTGCGGTGATTTTTTCAGTCAAAATGACACTATAAAATAAGGAAATTAATAACTAATTTTATCAACACTTTAGCCCTCATTGTTAAATCAGCATGGCTCCTTAGAAAGTTGGCTACCTAAACTTGGATGTCTAAAAGTTCATTAGTTAGGTGAAAACTGTCTCCTATAAGCCCATGTTGTTTGTGTTAATTACAGTAATGAAGTTTCAACTGTCGCTTGCATCTTATATGAGCTACTCCATTATTCTGGCACCAGGTTATCCAATTTAGATTTTTAATGTAGGAGCAACATGAAATTCTTTCCCAATTCATCAGAGCATCACCTGTGCATCAAGATTATGTTATAAAAATCATGGTGAATGAAGTGATCTTGGGTCACTCCTTTGGCAACCCTTGAATCTATCTGGGCTTCTGACTGCAGCATCTATTGCTGAATAGCTTTCATAATCACCCTTGAAACAGAAAACAGTTCTAGTTTAGAAATTCATATATCATCTGACATTTTGCCAAAGAAAACCACTTTTTATTAATATAACACAATGAAAACTGTTGCAATTAAGGTTCTAAATTTTTACAAGGGGCCTTCTCAATTGCTTGGGTCATGAAGGAAAAAATACTTTTACAGCAGCTAGAGAAGCAGCTACCTTTTTAATTTTAAATAATATTCACTTCCTCATCTTTGCATCAAATTATTTCTGGTGCTTTTTCATTTGTAAAAGAAATAGCGCTTTTCAAATGAAGCAACACCATAGGTACTGGATGTGGAGAGGTGCTGAGGATGCTGTGGGAGCTGATTCTGAGACGAAGAACTGACTCACTTGTGAGTTCCTACACCCTGTACCCTGAGCCCCCCACTACTGCTACTCACCAGGAACACTCCTGGTCTTACAGCCCCCATGATAGCCTTGCCTTTCAAGTGTATTTTTTTCACTGTCCCATGGCAACCATCAGTTTTCACTTATCTTTTCTGATCCATTAAAAATGTGGTTCCATCTCACTTTCTTTGACTGCACCCACATGCATTTCACTAATTTTTAATTCTTTTGTTAACCTGAAATCTATTCTGTAGAATTGAACACAATTGGGATGTGGGAGCACAAGGATCCATCAGAGCTGCTGGAGTCTACCTCAGTCTCTGATGGGGTGTTCCTGTGATTCTGTCGTATTTAGTTTGTGTGATGACATCTGTGCAGCGCAAGGTCAGCAAGATCAGAATAATCCTTTTCAGGCATTTGTTTTGATGCCAAGTGAAATTTACCTTTCCTCAAGTCCATTTCTTGTGGGTCCATTTCAGAAATTGGGTGTCTTTTGCTGGTAGCTGCTATGATCCCACTGTTCACTGCCCACAGCCATCTCCTTCCTCTCTGCCGAACTTTCCAGTTATTTTGGTAGTCTTGATTTTACATCCCAGCTCTATCGTTGGTGCCCCTATCTAAACTGAGGGGGGATTCATAAATACTGCTTGGTCACTGTGGAGCAGGATAAGACCCAACTGCTAAGCTCAAATCCCAGTCTTATCAGAAAGTGGCTTGCTAAGAGTTGTGGAGTGCTCAGAACCATGAAGTAAGCCATAGTAGAGCACCACAATTTAGTTCAGATGCAACTGGTGTGATCCTCTTTCGGCTTTCTGTGAGGAAATGGTTAATGTCTGACACAGAAAAATCCTGCTTTCGCCTTGGTAGTGGATAACTTTGCTGTGTTTTTGCAAAGTGAAATACAAAGTATAATGGGAGTTCTGATCACAATAAGGCAAGAAAAGTAACTCCTCTGTGCTGAAGGTCTCAGCTGGAGTGCTGTATCCAGGCTGGGGCACCACACTGCAAGAGGGATGTGGACCAACTGGAATCAATCCAGGAACAGCGATGAGAGAGCTTAAAAACATAACCTATGAAAGAAGGCTGAAAGAACTGAGGTTGTTTAGAATAAAGACCGGACTAAGAGGAGATGCAATAACACAAATGCAGTTATGTAAGTGGTTGCTGCAAAGAGGGAGGAAATAAACTCTTCTCTCTTCTCTTGACTGTGTACTGAAAAAGAAAAAGGGGCTGTAGTGGAGAACTGTAGATGGATATGAACTTGGCTTTCTGGTGGAGCATTGGGCTGAATTTGTGAGACACTGTCTGAGCAGTGGGGAAAGGGGAAATCCATGGCTCGGGTTGTCCCTCACCAGTGTAGTCCACACCTGTAAATGTAACATGTTTGACCGAGAGCAGAGAAGGAGCCTGAGGCTGGAAGGAATGATGACAATCAGGCCAGCTGTGGGGAGAAACAAAATGTTTGTTTGGACAATTTGCATCTGTTGCTTTTTTTAACCGGATAAGGGAGTACACTATGTAATATACACACACCAGCCTCACTTACCGACAGAGACTTAAAATATTTATATCACAGACAAACAATGCCAAGGAACTCCTCTACAAATGCAGTGATTTAATAAACACAGTACTGTAATGTAGCATTTATCTTTATTACATATAATCAGCTGTTGCTTTTCCTTGGGTAGAAATAATGTCAAACTGAGCCAAGGTAAGATGGGAAGGTTGGAAGGTTCCCATTTCCCCAGTCCTAGACATACTCACCTTTTTGGCTTTTGTAAGTACAAATGAGCTTTAAGACTGTGTGAGGCACAGCAAAGAACTTCCTGCTGTGACCCCACAAAGGACTGTGCATCTCACAGACCTCTTGAGGTCTCACATAGCAGATAGCTCCTCTCCTCGGTCCCCATCAATCTCATAGAATAAATATCTTCCATAACACCATTGAATAAATGTGNCCAGCCTCACTTACCGACAGAGACTTAAAATATTTATATCACTGACAAACAATGCCAAGGAACTCCTCTACAAATGCAGTGATTTAATAAACACAGTACTGTAATGTAGCATTTATCTTTATTACATATAATCAGCTGTTGCTTTTCCTTGGGTAGAAATAATGTCAAACTGAGCCAAGGTAAGATGGGAAGGTTGGAAGGTTCCCATTTCCCCAGTCCTAGACATACTCACCTTTTTGGCTTTTGTAAGTACAAATGAGCTTTAAGACTGTGTGAGGCACAGCAAAGAACTTCCTGCTGTGACCCCACAAAGGACTGTGCATCTCACAGACCTCTTGAGGTCTCACATAGCAGATAGCTCCTCTCCTCGGTCCCCATCAATCTCATAGAATAAATATCTTCCATAACACCATTGAATAAATGTGCATATATGTATCTAGGCAAAAGATGTACATTGCTTCCCAAGCAAAGGTCAGGAAGATATCTATCTGAAAACACAGATTACATTCTACATGAAGATTTTTATACTGGGCAACAGGTACCAGATCCTCAGACAAATCCAACCCAGTGCTCAGGGTTCACTGCCATGCTCAATACAACATTAAAAAAAAAAGTGAAGGTGATACACTGTGACATTATTGACAGTTCCTAATCACATGATAATCGTAATCCCATGCTAATAAAATATAAATCATTGATGGAATGATTGGCTGAATGAACTGTCTATTGCAGGTGCTTTTTCTCCCTGAGCAAAATGCTATTTGTACATGCACACAAGA
>VYZR01078737.1:7398-19532 GCA_013400675.1 Oxylabes madagascariensis | reverse complement strand
ACATGCACACAAGAAAAAACCCAAATGTAAGAGTTGGAGAGATGGCCATTTTTCAAGGGTATTTACATTCTCCTTAATGGAGGCATTTTTTCATATTTCATGAATGTGATCCAGTCTGAAACTTTATCTGTCTTCAGCAGCAATATTTCTGTGTTCTTCCACCTTCACATAAAATAGGGAATTGCCCCGAAGAGCATTTAATCAAGAAACCACAGTTCTAAATGAAGCTTTGCTTCTGAAGAAAGAACTTCACAAACTGCTCGAAGGTCAGAGTAGAAGTTGGCCCATACTCTGCAGACTTGTGAAAACATGATGTCAGCAGGCTCAGAGAGCAATATGAATAGTGGTTGTGCAGTTTGAAGATGCAAATGGATGTAAACACACAAACATTACACATATGGAAAATTTCTCCTTGGGAGACGTGATGCCAGAGCTAGGGTCATTAGCAGATGTTGTTCCTGTGACTTTATCCCAGCTCACAGTCACCACAGCGAGGCCTCATCACCAGATCCCTGTCACCTCCATATCCAGCCGAGCCCCATATTAATACACCCAAATTAGACTGCCCTGCATGATCTTTAGTTCTTCACAAGACAGGGTTTGTTTTGCACTTACCTTCTCAGTGAACGTTCGCCTAGACAGCAACTATTTTCACGTCAAAGCAAGGATACAGTTGCCAAAATGGACATCACCAGGGATGGCATCTGCTAATTAAGGCTGAATGCTTCACAAGCAGAGGCGCCACTGCAATCTCCTCACAAATTATCTTAATTGAAAGCAGAATAGCCTCCTCCTGAAGAGTCAATTACTTGCTCTCACCTGATCTGTTGGGAAAGTACCTGGCTGTGGTGTCTCCCAGTGTTGGGACAAGGAGATCTCTGGGGTGAAGGAAAGGATATTTTGGGCAGTACATGGATTATCTGAATTTACAAACGACTCAGAAATACGTGAGCTTCTTGAGGAGAGCACTAACAAGCATTGTCAAGGTTCCCAGACAAAGGCCATAAGTGGTCTTCCCACGGGTCTCTGGTGAGTTCCCGACAGTGTCTGTATGTCACTGGAAGATATATGTCCATGAGGTGTGAAATATGTCCTAAGTAACACCTTTGGAGAAGCGTTGGAGTGGCTTTTCCAGGCTGTGCTGACAGGGTGGGACTAATGGGCTTTTCAGAGCATAGCAAGGAGTGGTCCCTCAGATGTCAGGCGGGGGGAGCATAGACCTAGGCTTCCTTCCACAGTAGATAAGGACATGCAGGCTTCGGGGTGAGAGAACACTGCATGTGGCACCCTGGGGGGACTGCAGAGCAACCTGCACTCTCTGCAGACACAGGTCTCCACTGTTCAGGACACACTCACAATGCTCCTCAGTGAAGCCTCTGGCAGCAATATCAAAGTGTTATCAGGGAGCTTAAGGAAAAAAGCATTTTGTCAAAACTACAGTGCAAAGCCTTCTGCAAAGCCCAGGTGCTGTTCAGCAATGGAGGAGCTACAAGACAGCCTGTTTAAGGATTTCTTTTCTTCTTTCCCAATATCCTGGATACCTGAAAAATCCCTCCTGATTCCTGACTTTTCTTGGAGGAGCCTTGGAACATCCCATATGGCAGGGAAGCCAACAAGCAGTGCCTTTCTCTACAGAGCTGGACATCTTTCCCACAGCAAAGCAGGGGCCACTGAACCAGAGGAAACTCATCCTGGCTCACCAGAGAGATGGCTAGGGATCATTCCCATAACCATTATCTTCGGTCACAGGCAGGACAGAGGGAGTTGGTAGGGCAATCGTGGGGAAAGTTCATGCTGAAGCAGGGCATTTGACCCCCATGGGCAGCTATCAGTAAGTATCTGGTTCCTCAGATACTGTGTGGTGAGAAGAGGCACAGCTACTGCTTAATGGAGCAGTAACTCCATAGAAGGTGCATCTCAGAGGCCAGGACACTGTACAGGTGCTCTCAGGTGCTGGGCAGTTCCCAAAGACTAATGAATTAGTCCTCTTCTGTTTTGTGTCTACAGGCATTAAAGTGATAGCGCTGCGGTGGGGTTGTAGCTCCTTAAACCCGTGTTGTGATCATAGGTGTCAATGAAGGTGTTAGAATGGAGAGGAGAGTACTATCAAGGAACTGCATGATAGAGGACAGGGATGTGGAGGCAGTCAGGAGTGCAGCAGGAGCAGAGACAGCTGTCAAAAAGCTTGGAGTCCCCAAGGCACATTCACACAGTGGCAGAGCACAGGCAGGCAATTACACTCCCTCTGAAAAATCTTCATCTGCTGTTCGGTGTTTTTACTAGAAGTCCATTGTCATGTCTCAGCAAATCGTGGGCTGGGCCTCATCAAGGCAAAAATGTGTTTCTTCCTCCTTTCTTATTTTGATGTATTTCACTTCCATATAATGTCCAGAGGGATAATTTAGCGTGTTCAAACGCCTTATTGAGGAAGGACTGCATTGTTCTTCCAGCCTTTGTGTCGCATTGGAATGTGCCTCTTCCTGAGCACCCCTGCGCATGGCCAGCCCGTGATAAAGCTGAGGCTGCTTTTCTCTCATTGTTTCTCCTTGCCTTCGCCTTTCTCTTCCCAGCTTCATTTGTCCGAATACTAATTTGTGTTTATAACAAGAAGTGGTTCCCGCACCTCCCCTTTGTCGCTTAATTGAAGGGAAACTGAGCAACAGGTGGATCTCAGGAAATATCATTAGTCTCTTTCGATTGTTTTTGACACTTCTTTGAAAGAAAAGTTCAGCTCAATGCAACTGGCTGTTCGCTGTTTCCAGGCTAATTACTACAGGACCCAAATGAGGAACATATTTGAACAAGTCTAATTTAAGGAAGGTGAGCTGCTCATCCAGCTTGGTATTATTTACAGGCTTAGAGTTGCACAAGTTGAGGACTTTGATGAAGCTGTGTCTTATAACCAAACCTCGAAAGGAAAATAAATCCCTTGAGTATTGCATAGCATAGAAGTACCACTGGTGCACAGAAACACAGCCAGCCACAACCCTGTATGTTCATGTTTATGTAAGGGCTTCCTTTTAACCTATTCTTTTGTTCACAGAGAATAGAAACAGTGTATAAGGACAAAAGTATTCTTGTATGTTTGATTTTGAGAGGTGCTTGTCTGTGGAGCCTGTAACTGGAAAAGAAAAGCTAACCAGGGAGACTTCTTCCTCAGCTCCTTGACTCACAAATCTGAAAAGTCACAGACAAGGGGTAAGGATGCTAAAGAAAACAAGCAGCATGATCCTTCAGCGTGTGGTTTTAGCCCAGCAATTCCCAGTAGGACAAAAGAGGCAAGATCTCACAGTGTGCTCCTTCCATCCCTTTGTAGGCAGAGCTCCGATTTCTGCTATTTTTAAAACCAGAACCCTGGGGGAATATTTCACCATTGAAAATCATCCAAATGCATTAACGAAACACTCCACCTGTTACAAGAATGCAGGCAAAGGGCTGGATGATGGCAGCTCTCTCTTGATGGTCAGCAATCAGGATATTCCTTACATGTGATGTACCGTGATTTTTGACCAGCTGAAAATCTGGCCATCTGCTTTGTATTTTGAGGCTTGAACAACTAGGCAAGTCGGAGGAAAAGAAGAGAGTTGATAATATCTTCTTTAATTTCAAGGGTAATTAAAGAAGATGGTAGGTGCACAGAACCTAAGAATGCAAAAAGTAATTTAAATGTAAGCGGCATAGTGATACTGAGCTCTCACCGTTCTCTGAAATGTAGCTGCTTCTTGTTTCTTTCTACTAAGAAACTGGGAAGCTCAGCATAGAAATCTTCTGACATGCAATGTGTCATGGGCTGTTTGGAGCAGGAGTAATCAGTGAGTGTTGACAGCAGTAGGGCAAGAAGTGGTACAGCAAAAACACACACACACTCAACTACAAAAGCTGGGAAAGCCAAAGACAGTGAAATCATGATTAAACAAGCATTTCTCCCCCTGACATGGGAACAGGGATGCAAGTAGAAAAGCCCTGGCTTTTCAGCAATGCCTTTATGGATTTATAACTGTAAATACCCCCTTTTATAAAGGATGTATTTAGGAAGCAAAACGGTTCCCTTTTCGTGAATGATCTATTTTACAGAGCTTAAAAATATGTCAAGGTTTGCTGCAGTAAATCCTCCTCATGCTGTAACTGAGTAATGTAAGCAACTTGGGTTGCCTTTTAAACAATTCCCAGTGTGTGGCATGGCCAGTGCAGTTTGAAATGCCTCTGTCTATCTAAACAGAAACAGATGTTTGAACAGCAGAGCTGTGCAGAAGTAATTCTTCAAACAGTAGATTAAAACATCTGTCAGGACCATTGGATGGGACCAGACAAGCAGCAGCAGTGTCAGCTGGGACTGCCAGTCACTTCTACCTTGCCCTGGAGGTGGAAGGCAAAGGATGGGGAATTTCGTCTGGTCTTTGCATGTGACACCCTCTTATTTTGCCATGTTCCTCCAGCAATTCAGAAGATTACAGGTCTGGCTGTGCAGACAAGCTCACAACCTCTCTCAGCATTGCCTACTGTAACAGAGGTCTTCTAGGTTTTCACTTTTCCTGTTAATGTCTTTTTCTGCCACTGCTGGCAGTCGGTATGAAAGCTGTGAAGTGTTGGTGACATGCCAGGTTACAGCATTTTACAGCTATTTCCATCTGTCCTTCATGTTTCAGCATTTGACCAGTTTTAGTGGTATTGCAAGGAAATTCTTCAGGCCTCATTGGGTCAAATAGATGACAGCCGACTAATCTGCAACTTGCCCGCAGGAGCTGTGCCGCAGGCAGTGTATTCATTTCCAGCTGAGCAAGAGGCCAAACCAAACCTTTGGATTAACACCTCTTTTGCACTCACCCCCACCCCAAAATCAGAGCCAAGAAAGTGATACAGAGTCAAGAAACTGTTCCAAAGCTTTTGATTAATCAAGTCAAAACTCTGAGTCCTAACAGCCTCTGAGGGGTACCATTTTACAGTCTGGATCTGAAATCTTAGTCTTGAATCCACCCTCTGTTTTCAGCCCAGATTTATTCTTACTTCTTGTTTTAACATCCAGAGGAATAAACGAGGACAGCCCTATCCTCTGGACTGCTCATTTTGGGGTGGAGCTGCTATGACTGCGCTCCCAGCACTGTCATTTTGTGAGCAAGCTCCTGTTGTGCATGCCTGAAGCAAGGTCGGGGCCAGGTCTGCCACTCCAGCTCCTCGGGTGTTCCCTGGGAAGACCCTCACCACCATGAGGTGCCAGTGGTGGGATAGGAGGCGCGGGGTCCCCTGTGAAACTGGTGGGGCTCTCCATTCCCTGCAAGCAAGTTGCTCTCCGGTCTCATTTGTCTCCAGCAGCCATTAATTGTGGGCTGTAGCGGCAGCAGATTACCTCACGACAGCCTGGCAGATGTGCTCTTGCTGAATAAATAAACTCATTTATACGGCTGTAATGACTGTTGCTTCTGTGCTCTCATCATGAAAACTCCAGCCTATCTACAGCAGTTTATAAACAAAGCTGCTTTGCCTTTATGGAAAAGCAATTTGTGGCTGAGGAGCCTCAGCAGTGACTCGTGCCAAAGAGAGCAGAGGCCATTTCTCAGGGAACAGGTGTCCGCATCATTAAAGCCACCACCCCCCCTGGCATTAATTGCCGTCCCTGTTGGCACACTGAGAAAAGAAATTGGGGTTTGTCTGGGCCGTGAAGATCAGCTTCCCGACTCCCTCCTCCAAGGTAACTACTCTGCCTGCGGCATTGCTGAGGCAGGGAGAAAGCTCAAGAGCTGTGCGGTTGGTGGATGGACTCACTTTCTGGTGGTGGGGGCAGGGAGCACTGGGAAACTGGCACAGACTGGTGAAACAAAAGCATTCATGGGGATAGAGAAGGAAACTGTTTATTAGATGGAGCAAGTTCATTAACTCCCCCCTTCCCCTCTCTATTTATTTTAACTGTCTCCTTGCTTCGTCTCTTCTCCTGTGTTTCTTCCCTTGCTTCCTTCCATGCTACATTATTATTGCAGAAAGGAAAAGAAGCTTCACCCTGTAGTTTCTTAGGGCTACTTGCAGCTTTAGTGCAATAAATCGCAACTAAAAAACACGCCATGCCCCTAAACACAGCACAGCACAGCACAGACATGCACCCTGCAGAAATAAGGGGCTGCTGAGCAAAGTTCTCAGTTAGGTGGGATTGTCTCTCATCCATCTGAATCACTGGAGGTGACACCCAGCTGTCCCACTTGTGCCCCCACCGGGGTACTTTCCTCCACCTCTGTGGCCCAACTAGCCATGTGAGCCATGAGCACAGAGATAAGAGGGAAACTTGAATGAAAGGCACACCTTCCCTGCAGACGGCCTGGTTAGCACCACACACGTGGTGCCCCGGGGAGGAGAGTCACGCCGCAGAACCGCCGTGTGGTTGCAGTGACTTCACCCTGCTAATTATGGCGAGGCAGGAACATGCTGGCAGCATTTAGGGGTTTAGGTTATAGCCACACTACAAAGTAAACAAGCTGTGAGTGATGGTTTAGTCTATAACCAAAGACAGGCAGGATGTCAGTTAAATGCACTGGTATCCTTGAGTTAGGGGACTTTGGGCATGGATGGGAGCTGGATTAAAGTAAGCCAGGGCTCATCCTGAAATATGGATCTCCAAGAGGATGCGTTGCTCTCTGAGCCAGATTATTTTCAAATCCCCATTAAGCCACAAAAACAAATGTTTTCACAAGCAATCAGGACATTGCTGCTCCATCCAACAAACTCAGCCATGAGCGTAAGGCCTGGGGAATGTGACCGTGAAGACAAGGAAGCAGCAAGAAACATTTCCAGGGCTGGACCTAAGACAGCCATCCTCAGCAGCTGCTGGCCATCCGTCTGCCTTACCCTGCCCGTGTCCCCACAGTCCCTGTGGGTCATGAGCAGGGCAGTGCTGTTTGTCAGCCGAGCTCTGTGCAGTGGCTGCTCAGAGCAGTTGGCCTGTCCAGCTCTGCTCTCACACACCGGTGTGGGGCTGTGGCTCACCGCCGCCTCCCGACCCTGGCCTGCAGCCGTGGCTGGTACCTGCCATGCCCGTGCTGGGCATTTGTGCAGCTGCCCAAAGCATCAGGGATAATTGCCACCCTCTCTCCACGGATTATCTTTAGCCCCGGGCAGCAGTGACAGGGCGAACAGTGCCACGGGCTTGCAGCAAGCCCAACAGCACGAACACACACCCGCCCAGGGCAAGGTTGCCCCAAGCCTCCTTTCCAGCTCTTTGACATTGCTGAGGGGGACAGAGAAAAGGAGTCAGAGACTGGAACAGTTTTTAGGGACAAGCCCAGCACGCGGTATTTTGCCTTCCATTAACTCTGCTGGTTTTACTCTCTGCAGAGTTAATTACAAATCAGTTTAATTGTTCTCTCACTTGATAACTTTCTAATCTCTCAGAGACTTGCTGCACAGCAGGCTGTAAGGTTATATTTTATCACTTCTCTTTCCATTAACCCCACTGTGTTAGTCTGTGGTCCGCTTCCTCCCTCTCTCCTCAGAACGTTAACAATTAAATTGATTAAAACCAACTTCGGCAATGGCTCTGTTGAGAACCTTCCCTCTGCTCCCCGCCAGCCACAATGGCTGTCGCACTGTCGGGTCACGAGCGGTGACTTGTCTGCCCCCCATACACTCCCTCCCCATTACACCACCAAGCAAGGCAGAAAAATTGTGCAGTGATGCATGACTGTGCAGAGAAGCGAGGGAGAGGAACAAAAAAATCACTCTGAATGTGAATTAAAAAAAAAAAAAATTAAAAAAGGAAACAAACCCTGGCAACCTGTAAGTCAATTATAAAAACACCCCAAGTCTGCCAGGAATTCAATCTTGGATGCCTTCTTGCAGTCAGCACTGACCGGCATTTTCCCATCGCCTATCCCTTTCTGATCAGTGCAGTATTAACAGCAGCTGCCTCTTTTGCTGCTGTTACCTCTCTGGATGCTGGCTGTAACACAGGGGTGGGAGGGAAAGTGGTTTGATCATTCTCTTATCTTTCCTGGGTTGTAACACGCAACAGCATGCAGGTCACACATTCAGGATACAGAGGATCTGGGAGCCCTGGAAATGCTCCCAGGTATAGTTTGCTCTACTTCTGACTCCCTCTGACAACAAATGCTATTGGCATGATGTAAGAAAGATTAATGTTTCTTTACAAAAGCAAATAATGCCAAGTTCTGCCACAATGCCCTCAAACCAAGCACTGTTCATTGTTCTGGAGGTCCCCGTAGCTCACTGACTGTGCTCCATACTTAAATTTGAATGTAGTTTGGTACTCTGAACTTAATTTTCAAGTCTACTAAAAATGTCATGGATTAAGTTTTGAAACTTAAAACTTAATCCATGACATACCTCCCTTCAAAGATCTAGTTGGTTCCTGGGTCTCTGTCATGGGGACAGAGAAATCAGGTACACTAAAAGTACAATGTTTCAGAAATTTTTTGGTTCAACTGTTTGAACAGATTTTTTTTCTGGCTTATGCTTTTGTCTCTGACATGATGTGTTCTATATTCACTAGATATGTTTTATTTTCTTTGTTTTATTGAGTATATCCATCTCTTGCCAAGATTTGTTTTGTTTCTGCAGTCAGGGACATCCTAGAATTAGGAATCTTATCACAAAAATACTCCAAAGAACTCATGGTTTATATGTGTAATCTAACACTTGTGTGATGTCGAGCTCAGAAGAAATCCTGCCATTGCAATTAGCTTTTGGATTACTGCCTCAAGAGAGCACAAGGAGAGTTTGTTTTGAGCCCATCAGGGCATTTCCAGGCAAGAGTAAGATCCAGAAACCCCTTAACCAGATGATCTTGTAGGAGACCCAACCACCATCAACCTTCCTCTGACCAACGAGCCTAAACCACGCTGGCTGAACAGCTCCGGAATGGGGAATGCCATATGTCACCTGACCCGAGCTGTTCTGTCAGATGAGAGCAATGGCTCCATTTATTAGCATCAGATAACATTAGTTAATACCAGATATGCATTTGTTCGTCTTTCACCCTCAATAATTGTATGATCACAGAAGAAGACGGCTGTGTGCTGCAGACATGGGACAGGAAGGCAGACCTTGCTATATGGCATGTGGAAGGTAAGTGTGGGCAGTGCAAAGCAGAGAGCCATAAAACCCTCATCCACGAGGTCCTTGGTATGGCCATAAAATCACTTAACGGCACACTGGCATCAGGAAACACATGTACAACAGAAGCTATGTGTCCAATGCAATAGTGTGAAAACTTTCCACCCTGGAGAGCTCTCTAAAATTTCTAACCAAATGATCATAAGAAAGCCTTCAGACTGCCTTGTCAGTGAGTCTGACAACATTTTGTTGGTTGGCAATTGCTTATGCATGTAGGCTGCAGTAGATTGCCAATGCCTTTTTCTTTAAAAGCTAGTGCGCTATTTTAATCCAGGCTTTTCAGTCAAGTCAGTAATTTAAATGGGCACTTGACCCTAGAATATGCCAGATCAGAACTGTCACATGCTTTCGGGAAATCTGGAATCAGATCCCAACCTCGTAAGTCATCACAATAATTGTAAGGGATAAAAAAGAGACCACCAGTGACTTAATCATTCCTGAAATTTGTAACTATGTTTGGATCTGAACTCTCCCTGAGATTTTCAGCAGGGTTAGATGTCTTGTTTTTCAAAGATGCATTTCTCAGCATTTCTGTAAATCAGCCCTGAAATCAGACACTAATTTGCACACAGACACAATTCACCCCAAACCACCCATAATTTTTGAAAATATAAATTTCTACTTCATTATCAAAGCATCAAAGAAGCATTTGCCAGCCTTCTCAGAAACAGAACATTCCATAATAGCAAAAAAATTCCTTCTCATAAGTTAATTGTATTTTTTAGAGTGATACTTTCATATTTTTAGTACTTCAAAGCTTTGGAGAAAATGCCTACATGGTTAGTAAATCATGAGGGCATTCAAAATCCGTGGAAGTAACTGAATTAACTTGGAAATCATTTCTTCTCTCAAAAAAATAGTGCAGTGGGATTGGTTATCTATAAGCTTGCACTTACCTTCCATATCACATCAAGTAGTGTACTCATTATATCCTAGACCACATCCGTGTTTTCATACCTGGGGGACAGTCTCCCATCCTCAATGCAGCACCAAGCCCACTCAATGACTCTTTTCTGGTTGAGATTTGGGCACTAACTGTCCTCCTCTGACAGGTTTTTTTTTTTTGCCACTGCATCCCTTGCACAGCTGGAGATGGCCAAGATTCCAGGGCATATTGTGCTGCATATTGAGTAATAGATCTGAATAGGACAATATAGATTAGTTGATTGTAAATTACTCATATGTCTAGTCAATCTGATGGATTCATAGTTCATGGGCTTGTTCACAAAGTGATTTGGGGGATTTTTTTGACATACTGAATTTTTGATTGGTCTCTGGCAACAGCTTCAGTGGCTATGAAAATGAAAACATCAACTTGAAGTTCTTTTCACTGTTCCAGACCAGACCATGCTATATGCCAACATCAGCAAAGTAATCCTGGGAGCAGTGTGAGCCATATTCTATCTCTCTGAACTCAGCATCACTTCACCTTGTAAACCACAACTTCTTAGAAAAAAATGAACAATGAAATGTCAAAAGTGACGTTTATAGTATCAGTTACCATTCATGCACAATAAAGTGTAGTAACACATTTGTCTGCTAAAAGCTGTGTCTCTTTATTTCATGTTTAAAACTGTAGTTTCCATTCTAGCTTAGGGACCGGTCTTCATATCTCTGCTCTGATTGTAAAGGATTGTGTTATTATTAAAATAATCTTGTTGATATTTAAAGAATGGTGGTGTGCAAAAAATCAGAACCCAGAGGAACTTTTGCAGTGAAGGACATGGAACTGAGGTGAAGAATGCTTGGAAAGGGAAGGTGAGGAAGCAGACAATTGCAGGTACGTGGGAAGGTGTGCATAAACAACACTTTTTTCATGCAGTTTGGACTAAGAGATGATTACGGTTGTTCTTCATCCCAGAGGAGTATACTGATCGTCTGCATGTGGCAGCACACAGCTGAAACCGCTGTCTGACGTCCTGAACTTTCAGCTGTTAAATTTTTTGCATAGCCTATATACCATCCTGTGATTAAATAACAGAGATTTCAGCATGGCGTTAGCAGCCACGGCAGCCATGGCAGCCACGGCAGCAACCTTCAGCCTTGGCAAGAATACTTAAGGGAAAGAATCTGAAACAAATGTCCCTGAAAATGTACCTTCATGGAATGGTTTTCTGAGAAAATATATTTTGGGCTGACTGGCCAATGCAAATGTCAAGGAGTAAATATTTCTCATGGTGAATATTGAGACAGGAGTATTTTTGTACTTTAACTATTTTTCACTTCTTTTTTTTTCTGTCCACCTCTATTAAAAGATAATGATGTAAGTCCAGAATAAATCCTTGGGTGTCTACTGAGCCACGCTGACTTAAAACTTAAGTAGCAGAAATGGTATGGTACTCAGCAGCACAGCCCTGAGGTGGTGAGATCTCACAGCCCCCTCAGCTACCAGAGAAAAAAATCTTCATTCACAGCAGCAGTGACTTTTCATTTCCATGAAATGAAAAGTCACTGCTGGTGTAAACAAGGCATTTCCATACCTCTCATGTCTGTGGAGATGACTTAGGCGTGGCTCCTGCTTTCACTACCTATCTCATGGCAAGACCTGAGGGAAACACTTGAGTTAATGTAAAGCTCTTCTTAAAGTTCTTCAAATCCCTCCTTGGCTGGTTGTGGGGTGTTTAACTCTGCTCCCACAGCTTTGCTGTGCCATGTCCTGGAGTGTCCATCCAGAGGCATCTCTGTTTAAGTGGCTGCCAAAATGATCCTTGGCTACAATTTTTTAGCCCATAGACAATTTTGAGGGCAGCGGCTTTACGTTAGGAATAGAGGAGGACAAGTTCAATTGGTACATCTTTATTTTCCTCAATTGTCACTGTGGAGGGAGAGGACCAGACAGAAAAATGTTGCATTCACTTGTCATTTGTCATGTGGAGTTTTACTTGTCTCTGAGGATTATGAACTGAGGATAGCCTCCTCTCTTTGTGCCTCACATGTGCCTGTTTTACACAGGTCAGGTTGTGAGTTCATTCCTTTGTAAGTACTCTGTGACGCACAAAAGCCAAAAGGGGAAAGAAAAA